>JAAXNX010003681.1:0-10223 GCA_036491905.1 Folsomia manolachei
TAATAAGTAAATAAATAGTAAAATATGTATAATTTGGACCAGACCAAAATCAAAACTTTGAAATTTGCAAAGTTTTCATCTGCAAAGATGTGAGAAATATAAAAAAATAAATCCCGGAATACTGTCGCAACGCCTCAGTTCTGATACATCCGAAACCAAGTCGTAATTATAAACACAATTAATGTGTAAAACTATGTAATTTCTGGAATTTTAAAGAATTAATTGGAATCCAAGATATGGAGAATTCCAGAATTTTAATTTCCATTAAAATATTTCCAGCCCGTTCACGCTTTTTCTGTTTTTGGTTTTGCTTCTTTTTTGGAAGCATTGTTTGAGAATGTCTTTTGAATTTAAATGTGCATGGCGTGGCGTGGCGTGGCGTGGCGTGGGTCATAAATAGATTCCCAGTTGACAGGGAATGAGTCTGAATTTTGAAGTTTCTCCATGGGGCCTGAATTTATGTCCCGTATTTAAAGGGAAATGAAGCACCCACCCAATGGAGAAGACTCTCGCTCTCTCTCTCTCCATCCCAGAACTTTCCCCGAGAAAGGAGAGAAAGCAATTTGGAGGCGAATCCCGGAAAAGCAATCCAGTCATCCCATAAATTCACTCGAGATAAAGGAACAAAGTGTGGAGTGACACCATGAAAAATCAACGCCCATTCCACAACCATCTACATATTCATCCGGGCAGAAATACCCGGGTAGCAGAGTTTTCAAACGCTAGAAAACAAGCGTTCTCTCCAGTTTTTTAACTTTTAATGGAATCCTCTCCATCTCTACCCGGGTGGACAGGGCTCATTAGTTTTTTTGGCTGGGTAGCTCTAAAAAAATGTTGGTTCTTCCTTTTCTACTACCCGGGTAGACAAAGGAAGATTGGATACCCGGGTAAGAGAGACAGGATAATTCAGTGTTATCTTCATAAAAGGCTGGGCCGTGGGTGACGTGAATGTTTTTTGGGAGGAAATATGTGAGCACTTTGCTCCCGACCGGGCTCCCTTGTAAAAAAAATACTTTCTCCAGAAATTTATCTCGTAAATTAACTCGGACTTTATTTACCCGGGCAACTTTCTCTTTTCTTGGGCAACTATCCAGACTTTGGAGCCATTCAGTATTTCAACCCTTCTTTCAAACCTTCACCATAAATTGTGTGGGCAAAAAAAGCCAGCCTCGCCTTCGGAGCCCCACTAAATCAACACTATCTCTTTCCCCCCATTAGGCTGTAATGGAGGGAGAACGGGAGGCTTTCTAGTCCTTTCTCGGAGTGTAAATTAACTCACAAGAGAGAGACTAGAAAACTTGGAGAAAGAACATTTCCAATTTTATCTACTCTAAAGTTTCTAATGGGACAGAGAGACGGACCCAATGGGGCAGAAGTCTAGGATAAGAAATGCCCTTAATGTTCCAAAACCAGGAATACATTCGAAATATCCGAATTTCGGAGTGAAAGGATTCTGAGAATGGCCATTATTAAATATTATTTACTTATGATTTTTTGCATTAATTCCTTTCCCAACCGAAGTTTCTCAACGTATAATAATTTGATGTGGTAGTAAAGATTTTGGGTTTAAAATGTGGTTACGAGGACAATCATATCATTCAGTAAAAATAAAATATCCCCTTTTATAGCAACTCCTCTTAAGACACTCACTCTTTTAAGCAAATCGGACCAGTTCCATTGTTTTAACCTCCAGTTCAAACTATTCCTTAAAACTTTAGTCCTTCGTAAAAAACAAGTAAGTTCACAATATTCACTCGCTTCCTCTGAATAATCTTTAGTATTCAGTCACGTTTCTCTTGTAATTCAGTCTCCTAGAATTCCTTTGCGGGCCCCATTTAAAAGGTTTTGATTGTCACTTATTGTCCACAACTCTTCCTAATTGGAGATTTATCCCCCAGTTAACTGTCCATTAATGCAACTCCCGGATAAAGCTTTGCTTTGTCATCCATCTCCCGAATCTGGTAAATAACAATGCCATTGTTTTGAGAGATCCATTCCCATTGATTTGATTGGGTGACAATAGCTCCCATGTAATGGCTCCTTTGTACTCGTCAAGTGGTCAGGAGAATGAAGGTTTTAATTGGACTTTAATTGATGAGCCCACAAAGAAAGAAAGTGCTGTGTAACCACTCATTATTCACACTTGACTCACTTTACTTTTATTTTTACGTTTATTTACTCCTTCCACCCTTTATTATGGCTAGTAAGCAGTTGAGTAGTTGGACATTAGTATTATTTTTATGGCAAACTGCGACATAACCACCCAGCTCTATGTAGAAGTCCACAGTTAAATTTAACTACACTCCTTAACACCACGAAAGTAAGGTGTTAACGGCAACCTTAACTTTGAAGGAGTAGCTTCCTCTTAATAAACTATCTTAATGAGATGATGCCTAAGTCTCCGTGTCCATATTGGAACCCATTGTCCAGAAATTAAGAATTTAATTTAATTGTGAAACCACACAGGTATTTACTAAGTTTTGTGCAATAATATCAGAGCATTTAAAAATGCGACTGACTTCACTCTCTCAAAAAAGGGATTGAATCAGGAATTTATAGAAAAGGACACTTTTTTTAGGACAGAAAGAGTTCCCAGGACCCAATTGTCCAGTAAAGTCCAACCTGAATCTGTCATTAGTGAGTGATCATGGTGTCATTAGAATCTTATTTCCTTTCATAGTGGACAATGAGACTGGATCATTTGACCCTTTGTGTAGTAAACCTGGACATTATTAAGTTGTAAAAAAGAGATTTGGGTTGAGAGACTTCCCAGGGTCCTAAAAATAGGTCAGATCTCTAGAGGAGGCACTTTAGATAGAATCATAACGGGACTACTTTGGCTGGATAATATGATGTCGCACTCAGACTACCTTCCAGGCTACCTGACTTCTTTCTGGGATAAAATGTCAAAAAAAGGTCTCATTTCCAGAAGTAAGACATCTCCACCCTGGAATTGACATGTAACGGGACTTAATTCAAACTTTCTTACTGCATTATCATGCACAAAGCTTATGCTGGATCCAAATCATCTAAAGTGTCTGCAGCTATATACTCCTGTTAAACAAAATTGTATTAGTGTCCAACTCCTGCCAAATGGAAACCTCAAAATATTTGTATTTCTTTCTTTCTTTATACCATCCATCTACAGTTTTGGAAATGAGAAGGTTTCTCAACTATTTCAGAAGCCTATGCAGTCACGTAATAAGCTGTTACATAAATTCCTTGCATTTTCAGTTGCATTTCTCCACAGACAGCTCATCTCACCCGACTTGGAATGAAGTTAAAAGAAACTAGTTTCATTTTTTGTAGTTGATTAAATATTTGCACTCTTCTAGCCGGTCATCCGACCGAGTGGTCATTAAACTTGACTAATGTTCTATTTGATTGTGGTTGAGTGTGAGTGAGGGTCACTTTACAAAAGTGTTGTTGGCTATAGTATCCACTATCCCAATAAAAAAAGGAGTTGTTGGAATAAGTCTACTGTGAATACCGAGTGGGCGAGGATTCCAACAATTTATAATCAGTTGTCAACCAAGGACTGGTTGTGAGATTGAGATCTGATTATAATTCCTCTCCTTATTAAGAATCCAGTAGTTGTCGGTGAGTAAATTGCAACTTGCCTGTAACCCGAGCTAGGCAGCCATTAATTGGGAAATAAATCTAGAAACGTTCAACTCAACTCTGTTCTTTATCTACTTTATCTTCAACAAACAAACAAAATGAGAATTAATGGGAGAGAATGAGTTTTATAGTCGCAGTTCCTTCCTTAGCTTGGAGGGTGGCTAATTAATAAAAATACTTGGAATCCTGCATATTTGGAATAAGAAATTACATGAAATCACAGCACTATTTTTGCAAAGATATCATTTCTTTGGGAATAAAAAAGATTCCAAGATTCTCAAGATACTACAAAGATGAGCCTGAGATAAAGAGTTGATTCGTCCATCTTATAATTCCTGCATTGTTACAGCTATTGTTGCTGGTTGATTGTTGTCCTGGGTTGGGTATTAGTATCACTGGCCGTGTCTGTAATTGGTGGGTTTGGTTTCTTTCCTTCATCTCTCTGTCGGCAAAAGGGTTGCGTTGCGTTGAGTGGATCCACCATTGTTTTGTCCCCAGGCATTTACCGTGGTTACAGACAGAGATGATTGTTACCTTGGTAACCAAGAATTCCATGTTTGGCTCCTTCTGGCCTTGTTCTTTCCTAAACTCGGACTGAATCCAAATGACTCTTAATAAGGGAGTAGAAAATCAAGTCCAGCCCTTCAAGGGCTCCCTGCCTGTGAGCATTTAAATGTCTAAAAATGATTTCATGCCTCCTGTGGTTTCAAAATAAGTCTCGCTGTGAGTGGAATATTCCCATTTTTAGATTTCCTGCAGAGTTTCCTGTTGCTCGGGAATTTTTAATTTCAAGCCTTCCATCCCTTTGTACTTGGGATGAATTATATTTTAATTAAAAGTAGATGAGATCCTGGAACCCGTCATAATTTTAAGGAGCAATTTCCCAAATGAATTTCTAGTCCCGGATTAAAATTAGAGGGAGAAACTTCTCCAAAATTAATCTCCAGCTCCTTATTGTTGGATAAATAATTAAATTTCTGACTCTCCCATAATTCCCTAACCGCAAAAGACTCCCGGGTTGGCTTCCCCTTCCTCCAAGTTTCTTAGGAATCCGGGTACTACCGGGTATTATAATTATTTTGGAGCTGGAGTCTTGAAGTGGGATTTAATTAAAATTTCGGAATTTTTGCAAAAACCCGGGCATTCCAACAGGAGGTTCTGGAGTCTCCAGACTGGAGAAAGGAAGGATAAATTGAAATTTATGAGAATGTTCCACGATGACAGGTTAATTATGAAATGTGCTCATGTTCCTGTAATTAAACGAGTTGACTTGCCTCCATTTATTTACCGAATTCTCGGGACTTTCTCTTTCCCAAGCTGGGTACTTGATTTCATCCCGAATTCAGACGGCACCCGGGCGAAATGGCTTTCTCCAGGATGATGGAGACCAAGTCGCAGTTGGAATGGAAAGTTAGTTTTCTCTCCAGCCAAGAGAAGAAATCCAATTTAGTGGAGGAGAAAATGTGAGATGTGGACAGAATTTCATTCATTTTAATTCTCTCCCAGAAAGAAAGAAAGAAAGAAACTTTGGGATGGAGAAAGTTTGGGTTTGGGAGGGAGCAGGGTGTGGCCAAACTATTTCCTCCAGTAAATAATTTCTCCACTTTCTTTTCAAAAGATGTTTCTCCACAGTTTGTGAATTCTGGACCCGTTTCCAACTCAGAAAAACAGGAGTCTCACAAATATTTCGGAAATGTTCTCAACTTTCTCATTTTCTTTCTCTTTTCCTTTCTCTGGGTGGATGGGGATATTTGTCTGTTTCCAATCACAAGTGAGGGCTCCCCCGAGACGAATATATTTCCAGGCGAACAATATTTTCCGGTGGGTGGGGTTCTGGCCCGAATTTAGCCACAAATGCCGGAAAAATCTTGGGTAGACTCTTGTAAAAGAATTGTTTCTCAATTGTCTGGATTTTAAAAATTGTTGGATTCCGTAGACATAACAGAAATTAATGGAAATTCAATTTACTATTATCGGCCAGATTGATGGAGGGAAAGACTCAGTTTAGTATTGATCTTAATTGGATTTCATCTCAATACCTGTCATAATTCATTACAATATTTAAAATCCCAAATAAATTGCGTCCCTTGAGATGAAACCCAACCAAATTTAATTTAGTATGAAGCACATTTATGATATTTATTACCCGAATTTTAGTCTTGGTCCATCTCCATCTATTTCTTGGTTAGCATTTATTTCTTGCCCATTTAGTGGCAACCAGCCAAGCCAAACTTGCCTGTTCTCCCATATTTTAAGGCCCAGCATCATTATTGATCCCTAGCTCTTGAATTCCGTTACAAAATCTCTCTCACAAAGGTTTGCCTGCTTTTTGGTTTGCTCTCTCTCCAAGAGAAAGAGTTAATCAGGCGGAATGAAATATGTAATGGGTGGTGGATGACAGGAGGAAATTCGTTTTTGAATTTATCCCCTTCTCTCTCAGGAGGCTATGCGGACACCCTCCCACTCTTATAAAGAAGAATCTCTCTCTTTGTAGGATATAGACCAACTTATTTATGACAGAGTCTCAGTTGCCTGCCTCTGGCTTGCTTGGCAGGTTTGTTAGCGAGTTGGTTTCCAATCCTTGAGAGGCAATTAGAGATTGGTTTTTGGTAAGGATACAAAAAAATGGAATAATGGGATTGGTGGAAAAATATCCATCCCTAATTTCAAGAGTTATTATGAACTGCAGTATGTATCTTGTTTTTTGGGAAGGAGTCTCATCTCTAATCTTGGTAATTGCTCCGATTCAATTAGAAAATAGTCAGGAATTACATGAAATAAATAACAGGCAAGCTACCTGCTAGTCCTGTGGATACTAGGTAATCACCATCATCATCAAAATCATGATCACGAACACATTATTGGACTTTTTACACAAATTTGAACAAACCCTTTCCCAAAGGTTGGTCTCTTGGTCTAATATTTTGTGGAATTTGGATCAACTACCTGGATGAATGGCTAGAATTATGAACGGACTTGTTCCCTTGGGGCAGTGAGTGCAATTAGGGAGTCAAAGTGCTCATTATCCACCATTAAATGAGGACAATGCCAAGTCAGAGTACATAGGACAGGTAGGTTAGACAGATGTCTGATTAGTGCACAGGTACACAACTACAAAGACTGATGACTGATTGCACTTTATGTAGTTTTATGACGAGTCAAAATGAATTGTAGTCTGCCACTCACTGCAACAACAAAAATCTACTCTGTAAAACAATGCCTATAGTTTGTGCTAGTCAGCGCCTCAGAATATTAGAAATTACACATCTATGGGTTGGCCAAATAGTCGCCATTTCATTGAGGTGGGTGGCTAAGACGAATTTATTGGATGCGACGCCTTTTTCTGCCAAATCCTTTTCTTTGGGTTGTTTTCCTAAATTCTTGCAAAATTCCTTGGATTGTTTACTAGGTTTTTGGAGCAAGTGTTTGGTTATTTGGTAATATTCCTTGATTTCATGATCATGACCAAGTACCCCTTGGTTTTAGGAGGTGCCAATAAAACAAGAGTTTTCCCTGCTAAAAAGATGGGGAATAAACAAATGATTGGGGTTTAATGTCAACATTTCAGGGTGAACTTGTCCCGGGTATCTTAATCCTTGTCCTCCAGATATTCCAGGGTAAAGTCTCCAGGATGGATGGATGGAATGGATGGAGGAATGACAATCACATTTAATCAAGTTGCTCTCATTTCGGTATTATTATGTTTATGATTATCTTTATTATTTCCGGCGGAAACTCACAGAGTAAATGTTTGCACCAAAACATTGACTAAACTAACAAGAAGTTGACATTTGGCAGAAATCTGGAACCTGGAAAAGAATGCATGAAATTAAACACTCGGACAACCCATCTAGGGATACAAAATTATACAAAAAATTCTCAAGTATTCTACTGGAACTGATCTCTTGCAAGGTATTGATTTACAAAATTCATCATTTGTAACGCCAAAATTCTCCATTTTTGTAATCCTCCGAATGCCTGGCTCAGGATTTCCACTCTGAAAAAATAACAAATCAATCCAAATTAGCATCCAGACTTAACCAAACCATAAAAATTGCTACATTTCCTAAAAAGTGTGTCTCTAGAGCAAAACAATCAAGTCAACTACTCGTTAAACCTTGTCACCTTTTTACTACCACGTCTTATTTTGACTCCTGATTCAACTACTCTGTGAAATAAGACATTTCCTCGAAAGGTGGTTGTGATTCTGGCCGAATAAAATAAAATAAATGACTCCCAAACCCCAGGGGAATAGCCACAGATAACTAGACTCTTTCCACATTGATCTCAGACTTGATTGCAAATCAAATGCAATCATTCTCTTTTGTTCCTTTTTATGCCAAATAACACAAACCACTCCACAAATAAAAGGAAATGGTGTCAACTCGGATCTTATTCAGAATCTCCGTACTTGAGGTAGGACAAGACCAAATTTCCAGAAATATTCTAAAATCCAAGTCTCAGCTTCAGGGTAAACTCTGATTTTGAGTCTATTTTCGATATAAATGATAAAAATGATGGGTTTGGTTAACCGAAACTAGCCGGAACCTTATCAATTTTGTAGTGCTTATAGCTTCCAGTGGAGCTTAACCCGGTATTTATTTCCTGGAGAATGTTCTCTGACTATTTATTTACTTCATTTTCTCCTACCTGCCTCCAGCTTCCAGTTAATAACTCTGCCATAATAGCTACCTCCCAACCCTTTACCTGGATGAACTGTGACCTTATCTCTATAATGGACCAATGACTGCTCCTGCTCCTTCACTCACTTGCCTGCCTGCCTGGATTTACTTGCTAGTATCCCAAATAATGGGAATGATTCCCAATAAAAACTCCATTTCCTCCGTTTGGCCACCCCCGATAAGACTCCAGTCTCCCCACTTATCTACCCGGGCAGCAACCAGCGCGTTTAAACACCCAGAAAATGTATTTATGACTCTCAAACCATCCTTAAAATGTCACAACCAACCTCCAATCTCACTCCGGTCCATTGATTTCCTCCTTCCACACCCACCCGGCAGCCCCACACCCAGTCTTCTCCCTCATTTCCTTTTCCCGGGGCGAGATGAGAAGAGAAAGTCGGAAATTACATCGGAAATTGGGTGGTTTCATCAACTCCTTCTCCAAAATAACATTTTCTTCTCCTTTCCCGGAGTGAAAGTGGGAGCCAGCCTATTTTTATTTTATCCGATTCAGCTGGATTTCTTGGATTATTGGAGAAAAGAAATTGGAATTGGGCTCCAGGGAAGGGAAAGCTCCTGGAATTTGATGGGATTCATCCATCCCTCTTTTTCTCACGATGTGGCCGAGAAAGCTGCTTTCCTTTCTTTATCCTTTCTCGGATTGGAGTCCATTCCTCTTTTCCCCAGATGCTGTAAAGAAAAGAAAAAAAACAGTGGTCAACTTTCTTCAATTGTATTGTCAACTAAAACAAGTTTCCCCATCAGTTTCTAACACTTTTTCGGATCCTAACGGACCAGAGGCGTAGCCACAGTGAGACAAAGCTTTCTCCGGGCATTAGGAAGTCCTTTTGTGTCTCCTCCCCTGAGTAAACTAGTTAAAGTGAGACAATCCCCGTAAACCTAATGTCAAACCAAGCCAAGACAAAGTTTACTTGGATTTTTATCCCAGAGCAATTCCGAATTCGGTTTGATATACGGAGAAAGAAAGTAAAGTGTCTCCTCTCCCAATGTCTCACTCACTGGTGCAGGAAATGAGCTAATGTCCACCAATCTATGGATGGAATGAAGGCTGTCTTTTGTAATCAAGTGAGAATTAGACATTATTTGGACGAGGGGAAAGAAGGACAGTTGTCATTACATCACAATCACGGCAAAGGATGGATTGGAAGACTTTATAAATAAAATCACACCAGCCTCCCAATTAATTCTGGACCTGGACTACAATACTTGCTAACAACTTTGGAATTTGTCTTAATTGGATCTAATAGTAAACTCAATTTGCGATATGTGAAACCCAACCTAAGGATGAAAGTAGTTTATGAACAAATAATAAATTTCATGCAAACCTCAAACCTTAACAATTGCAATTTCAGCAATTGCAATCTTCCAAAATTCCTTAGTTTCAGAATAACCCCAGCTTTCTCCTTCCATTAGTCTATCCTGTCTCCTCCTCCCACTTTCCAGCCTTTGTATTACTTTGTAGCCTCGCCACATAATCCATATTTGAATAGCCTTCACTTCGCCTACATTAGTCAGCATCCGAATACAATGGAGAGTCTAATGGCCCATGTTCCAGCCAGAGCTCTGGATTCCAGAGTTTCCCAGAAAAAAGTGTTTTTATGACAGCCTCCATCTACTTATCCATACCCGGATAATACTCCTTGTTGTCCCATTCTGCCCGAGAAAGCACTCCAACCCCATCATCTTTCTCCCATTACTTTCTCTCTCTTCAAAGATGAATACAAAAGTAACCATTCCAAATATTTTACTTGTCCCACTCTCATCATCATACCCTCAACTTTCCCTTCCTTTCTTTTCTACTAATTTATGACCCAGGATCGGAAAGAGGTCCGGAATTTGGAGAAGAGGGAAACTCCTGGAATTTGGTTGTCTCCCGCATTAATGGACTTTCACTGCCTT
>JAAXNX010003682.1:0-10222 GCA_036491905.1 Folsomia manolachei
AATATGATCAAGGAACACTTTTTTGATCGCGTCCATTTCTGTAAGAAAATGTGTGATATAAATGTGATTTTAGTGCCTGTCACGACACGAGAGTTGGATAAGTAGAGTACAATTTCTTTCTTACTAGGATTTGGTGGGATAAATTCAGCTGCGCGTTTCTGTGTAGGTGATGAATTGCCAGATGCGGTGGGAGTAGATTTGGGGTCATTTTCATCGACAGGATCTGCATAATTTATTAAATTGATATAATACGTGCACGCTTTCAAAATATGATGATATATAGGTTTACCTTCGACAATAACTAATGTGTCACTGCAATTACTCTCAGCTTCCCAGTCTTCGTCGAAATTATCTCTGACTGATGGCTTAGAGGGCTTTGTAAGGGCTACAAGACAAAACAAACATATACGAACTGTTTCTAATAATAGAATATTAATTTTTAAATACTCACTTTTTCCCTGCCCATCATCTATCGTTGGCAAGAAAGATGCTTCATCACCAGTTGAAGACCCTGGCGATGGCAGTGGTTTCGGTCTAGTGACTACTAACAAAACAGATTTTCCAATCAGCAAACTACATCAAAGTTAATGGTTAATTATAGTTATTTATATCCAACCTCTTGTGTCATTTTCCCAATCTTCCGAGTCCCTAATATCCATATTATTATGCAACTTATTTTGTTTAGAAACGGTTTTAGAAGCTTTTTTGACGGATGACTTCTTTGGAATTGATTTAACTGGCGAAGTGTCATCGATAACGAGGCAATCAGAATCGTAATCAAATGTATCTGAATGGGATACAGCAAGCTATTAAGTAAAATCCACAACAATGCGAGATTAAAAACATACCATCTTTGCCTGTTGGAATTATTGTGACTTCGTCATCGGTCTCAACTTCTGATTCACCCTTCCCTTTTTTACGCTTTGGTGCTGGGGAGGTAGCGAAATCGTTCGAAGACCCTGTGGTGCCACCAGTTTCATCATCAGCGTCGGAGTCACCATTTTTGCCTTTGTTTTTTGGAGATCTTGGGACAGGTGGGAGATTAACAATTACGGGACTCTTTCTGCCAGCTGCCACTGGTCTAGGAATCACATCTGAATTTGAATAATGGTCCATACTACCACCATCCTGTAATAACGAGGGAGATGGAGTTCGAGAAACTCGGCGATTTCTTTTTTGAGCAATTGTCTTGGGTTGTTGGGGTAAGTATCGTTCGTCAACATCTTCGACAACAATAGGTCGATGTGGTCGCTGTCGTGGTCGAGCTTCTCTGTCAATTCTTTCTCTGTATATGGGGGATCTGGGTCGAGAGCTGGGCATAATTCCTCTGCCAGGTTGAAGATGGCGAGGTAAAGTGTCCACTTCAATGTATCGGCCTCGTCCAATTCCATGACTAGCCCCATCATCTAAAATGTAGACAGTAAGATTAAAATAAAAATGAAAGCATCTGTCCGACAAAACATTAAGTAAGCCGTGTGATGTGTGTCTTATGCAATGAATTAATAAATTTATGGTTAGTTACTTAAAATAGGTCTGTCTACGCCAGCTAATGAGTCCCATTGTGGTGGCTGGCTAGGCTGAGAAACAATACCATCTCCGTCACTGACAAGATTTCTAGAACTTAGTTTTCGCAGCATGTTTTCAATCGAATCTTCATTTCGGTAAAGTGGACACCCGAATTCTCTTCCCCGCTGATGATATAAATTATGTTAGGATTCAGAGCTTCAAAAATAACAAAAACAAGAATATGTTTCTTACATCTGGTTGGCCAAATGGCATTGGAGTATTAAAACCGGGATATGAAATTATACTGTCTGGATTAATCTTTGAATCTCTTTTCAAACTACCCACTGGCATTGTGACTGAAATTATAATTCACAAGGATTACACAAACTTTTAAAAAACAATATAAATTTTTCATCCAACTCACTGGTATCCCCATATAACTTAAGTCCAGACGATGCTTCTTCCATAGCATTATCCATCCATCCCGGAGGATATCCAAACAGTCTCATACGATAAACATAAAGAGGCACTTCGTCCTTATCAAGTCCCATGGCATACTGAAGTTCATCAGAGATAACACCAGGTCTTGAAGAACCCAGTCGACCCGTTTGTTCCTCGTGATATCGTTTGTATCGCCCTGCGCCAGTACCCCCACCTCCACCCCCACCCCCACCACTGTAATCAGTCCTTTGTGCTTTAGCGGCCAAGAATGTTTTCCGATTCATTGCTATTCGACGTGGATCTTTCGGTACTGGACATTCCGTGATCATATGATCCCCCTGACAATTCCAACAACAATTTTTTGGTCGCGGGGCAGGTGGTGTGACTCTTTCGCTTCTGTCTCGAGTGTCTGATGCCATCCTGGCTGATATGCCAGGTAACATCACTTCTGATTCCTAACAATTTAATTGAATGAGTCACAATGTACCACAACCACATAGCAGTAGAGTTAGCTAAGACATACCACATTGTACAGAGGCCTTATTACTTCCCTTCTACTACTGTTTCTATCTTCTCGACGATCCGGTGACGCCGGAGAATAAGAGTCTCTTCGAGAACCCCATTCGGAGGTTGAAGTGACGGGTCTCCTCGTTGGTCTCGTGCCGCGGTCATCATTTGACCAATAGCCCTCCCCACCCCGACTTCCACCTCCACCTCTACCAGCACCCATATCGTACCCAGTATCTCTCCGAGGAATACTTGAAGCAGTATGTGGTCGTTGTCTGAATATCCCTCGCCCCAGTAGCTCCCCACTGTCCGTATTTCCACCATCCCCATAATTTTGATATCCTATCCGATCCAAAGAAAACCGAAGCCCTGCCATCCCATCGTCCGTTTCAACTCGAATCTTTGTTTGTGAAAATGACTGAGCTGTCCCATAATCACAAGGTGGAGGACTTTCTGGAGATTCGTCTTCTCCGTTGTCGTCAAACATTTTTGTTTTTATACTCGATTTAAGTCTTGTTAATAGTTTTAGCAGCAAGGGATACTTCTTGTCATTACAGCTTCACTGTCTTCCCTAATTAGACAACAGAAAAAATACTAATGTTCACAATCATCCAATCAAAGTAAGTCGTCCCACAATTAATTAATCCAAACAACCAACAATCACATTCCAGGTCAAGCACTAAAATTCTTCATAAAAACTACCTACCTCACAAAAAATACGTCCCCACACCCCTCCTAGTTACTATTACTGAGGACCCAGACCCAAAATACTTTCAATTTTATAAAATTTTATTCGAAATAACTTTATCCCAAATTTCAAAACATTGAAAACCCCAAGACATTAAATTTCACCGATGAATCTATAGCTGAAAAATTTCCATCAACTCAAACAGGCCGCGTTCAGAGTTTCGGGGAAATATGAGAAATTCTCAATATTCCCGTTTTCGGATATCGGTTTCTTCACAAACTTCCCAATTGGGTTGGATAACCACCTTATCTGCAGCCACATAACGCTCTCACTGCCAACGGAACAAGTAATTGGAACAATTGGATTAGCTACAATTTCTCGGAGCTAATCTTGAGAATGAGAGAGAATTGAGATGAGAATGTTTTCTTAATGAGGCACCTGTCGGGTGATTGCCTTACACCTGTTGAACTGAATGTCTACAACCTGACGCTCTTATACGTAAAGAGATTTTAAGATGTTATTGTCAAGATTGGATGTGTTAACCAGTTTTATACGGTTCAAATAACTTGTTTTACGTGAATTTGGAATAATTATTATTTTATGTTAAGTATACCAAAAATATCCAAAGCATTGTTACTAACTAATACAGGGGTAAACGTTTAACACTGATATGTGTATTTGAGCATGGATTAATCGGATTAATGTTTTGGAAAAAACATTGAAATTGATGAAATTGTAAAAACAATAATTACTTCAATGTGAAGAAGTCATCCTGTGAGGTTGGTCATGAAAACCACAAACCTCGAAAATGTAGAACCCATTCCCGATAAGTTGTATTCCATTACAGTAAATTTTACCAGAAATGTACAAAATATCAGAAGAAGACTCCCAAGACGAGGAAGTTTTAAACAGTTTAAGTGCCAAAGTGTCCCAAACCAATAATGGTGTAACAACAGGACTCCGAGTGAAACCCATTCCTCCGGCAAAACCCGCATTTCTCCGCAAAGCCGTAGTCACCGGATTTGGTGGGGTTGGGAACAGCAACGCCAATGTTAACGCCAACCAGTCTCAATTCCCCTTTCCACGACCACAACCAACTTCCTCGGCGTCAGATTTGGCGAAAACACGCCACCCCACAGCCATCCAGGCCGAGGAGGAGGAAACAAATAGTCATCAAGATTGGCCAAGTAGTACCGAAACCCCAACTGGTGAGAGTGACGATGATTCCGAGCAAGTCTCTATGTTGAGGGATGTCGTCAAATATTCATTACCTGGGAATCTAACTGATCCAGCTTCAACCTCACAAGTGTCACCCAACAAAAAAGTTAAACGCCACAAAATCCGGGGAAATGTTTCAGGAAGTGAAGTTATTTCGCCAAACGACAATGATTCCACTCAGTCCGAGGCGTCATTTTGTTCGTCATGTGACGAAAGGGAGAGTGACCACAGTGATTATGATGGTCATTCCGAGGATGATGGAAGTTATTACGATGATGGATCCTCTGGACATCCGGAGTCGGGATCGGATCTGGATTTTGATAGTGAAAGCGATACTTTGTTTGAGGAGGAGTTGGCTTCACTTTTGTAAGTTGTCTACCTAGTTTTGTGATAAGTACTTTGTTACAAAAGAAATGTGATAAGGCATATGGGGCAATTTGTCCTCTGGACTCAAACGGAAGGTGAATACGGACCAAATTCATGACGATCTGTTAACAGGTTCAGAAGTTATTGAACCAATGGCAGAAGAGACGGACATATCGATAAATCTAGCATAATTAAATGAGTGATAAATCTTGTCCGGTTGTCCGTATTGACGAGAAGGAAGAATTGTAGCTGAACTTTCTCCAGTTCTAGCTTTCTCTAATGCATATACGATTCTCTCTCAAATGTATTTTTATGTGTACCCTATTTTTTGCACAGAACGGAAGCCGAAATCCAATCCTGGAGTCAGGGGGACGGGAATGTGTTATTGTGTGAATACGTCTCCGCCACCAATGGTCCGGAAATGTCAGAGTCAGTAAATGAGAAAAGTGGTCTGCACAGCAAATCCAAATCTATCCCACCATCATCCTCCTCATTGGCAACTGGTGCTCCGGAGATTGGATTCAATCAATCCGAAGACAACAACTCAAAAAGAAACAAAGGAACTAAACCAGGTAAATTTCACTTTAGATTAGTTCAGACGGTGTAGTCGATATAGATTGACACAATTCTGTGACGATTATAACTAGCTCACACTAGTCGAAATCAATTAAACTGAACAGGTTGAGTGGAATACAATTGGTTAGATAAATGAGAACCAGTAAAACTTTCGATGCATTATGTTCAGAGAATTATGAAAGGAACGATTCTTAACATGCCAAATTTATATTCACTTTCCATATCTGTCCTACAGGTAAAATATCCCGTCTTCTTAAACGAGGTTCTAAAGCGAAGCAACCATCCTCCTCGATACCACCTTCCGGAGGTAGTGGGGAAGGGTGTGAAATGGACCCCACAACCCCTGCTGGTTGCAGTAGCACTAACAATAACAGTATTTTACCAACCGACTTTGAAAAGGAAGTCTCGAATACTACTCGAAAGCCTGGTGCCAATAAAGTATTCCGCTTCAAGGACGAGCATGAAGGGGAAGTTCGCCTAGTAGAACTGTTCATCCGATCTTCCAGCAAACACAACTTGGGAAGACGAGCAACCATGGTGGAGTCATTTTTGGGCATTGTTCCCAGCAAATTTTCATCCAGAACTGCAAATGATAGGACCAATTCCTTCAGTTCGGTGAGTTGCAACAAATTTCACAAATTTAATTTAAATTTAAGACAAATAAAATTCTTTGTGCGAATAATCACAAATGCAAATCTTGAGCCATTAGTCGATGCGTCTTGTCTACTTTATCGCATCAGAACTTTCAACAGTTTGACGACATTTTCTACTGTTACAGGAATCAGGAAGTAGCAAAATAGCTGCCGAGGATAAACGAATAATGGTTGCTGGATTCATACCAGATGGTCCTGCAGCGAGGAATAAACAAATCAAAATTGGTAAGTGTCCAGATAAAATAGCAATTTAGCCATTGCATTGAAAAATGCGTCTTTTGCATTGAAAACAGGACTATGCAAAATTTAAAAAATAAGATTTGACAGGGGTACAATTAAGATGAAATTTGAGTAGCTTTCTCCGAGTAACCCATATAGACATCACGAATTGCAAGGCGAACGAGTCTCGTACTGCATTCCGTTCAGAGAAAACAAAGCAATTTGTCTCGTTCACAAAATATCAATGATTCATATTAAGATGATATTTTTTTGTTTGCAGGAGACTGGTTGCAACGAGTGAATGGAATTTCGGTAGACTTTTCCAACGCCAATTCGACCCTCCTACAAATACTCGAACAAGAAACTATTGGATTTGAAAGTCCCTTAAAGGTGAGCTCAATTTTTGTTTCTAATAACGATTGACATAAATAAATAATGGACTGACTATATATGACTCGGACACATTTATGCCACATAGAAGTAGTAGTAAATTGCCGAGGTCAAGACCCGTCCACTTTCAGGCTTTCCCTTTCTAAAATCAAATCAGGTCGTCCGAAGAAATTAACTAGTAGAAAAAAACCTAATTCTAAACCTTTAAATTAATGAAAATAAACAACTAATCCTAAACATCCTGACGCTTAATTTTTCCTGATTCAGATATCACTGGAGCTGCAACGGGTTTCCGGTTATACGGTCACGGATGCTCCAACAACAAAAACTGTGGTACGTTCTCTTTGACATTGATAATTTCATGAAATGTATTAAATTATTTATAACAATTATTTATAACAAATATTTGACAGACGTTCGGAGATATGGTACAAGAAGGAGGTAACTGCAATGAAAAAGTACAACGAGGTGTAAAAACCCACCTAGAGAACGACTTGCCACATGAAATTATGTCCAAAACTGCAATTATTTACATTTCTGTGGTTAACACGACACCTCCCCTAACTATCCCAAAGGTGAGTTTGATTTGAATCAAAAATAACCAAATTAATCATGCCAAAAAATCTATGATTTGCACCTTTGTTTGTGAAATACTGCGAACATGCTTTTTTCCACTTGTTGTAAAATCATTGCATGTTTTGTGTACTTTATTCCCTTGTAATGTATCCAGTCTTTAATATTAATGGTGATTTCAGGAAAAGACAAAGGACGTGATCTACACATGGCCGTCAGAGTCCGAGTCCCGGAAGGTGAAAGCACTGGCGGCTTCCCACGGCATGTTTTCCACGCTCTACAAACTGCTCAATGATGTGACTGGATCACATCCTATTTTGTAAGTGGGACTTGACAAATACCTTGATTAGCGTGTTGAAATTGTTATTTTTGCTGCTTGTCATGTCGGATGATTTGAATGAAGACGACTAATTTGTATTCAATGATTATGATTCAGATCTCGAGTGATGATTGACGAAGAGGAGATGGACGTCGTCTACTCCAGTGATGACGAAGGGAAAGGACTTCTCTTATTTGCTACTGCTACTTCCCTTTCAAATTTTAACATCTGCCATTCTCCTCTGGGAGGAGAAAGCAGTAGTACTAAACGAGGAAAAAAGTTACGGTGGTAAGTTTTTTTTGCAAGATTTTAAAGATTCAATTTTGTTTGATGCTATGCATGCGAATACTGAAATTATTTCTTACGAACGGTTTGTGCAGTACGCTATGGGTTCTTACAAATGATGGTCGGCGTTCCTTATTTTTTTGCAGGAAGGATCCTGTAGATGGGGGCTTGAGTTTGGCGCAGAGACTAATGACCCGCGTCGAACTTCTGCTAAAGTTCCAATTTGGAAGCTTATCAAGGCAAGTCTAGTCATTTTACGTTGTTGTCATTCTTAATTAACAAAGCAATGCAATAAAACCTTGTTACACAGGTTACAGTATAATTTGCATGTCAAACTAACAACAAATAAACTTGGTTCCTTGAATGTTCCTTGCAGAGCTTTTCGAAACACGCCAGAGGAAAAGCTCAATCAGTTTTTCATAGAAGCACTCGCCGGGCTGAACGACATTTCCGAAGACTTTTTATTTCCTCAAGTTCCCGATTTTTTTCTAAGAGTTCCTCCACGCATTCGGGTGAGTTGTTGGAGTTAAAGTTGACCTTATTTTGATTGGATTGAATGCATTTTCATCCACCTCTTGATTTGCTGTCTTCGATACAGTGCACGATTGATGAGCGGCTCTACTCATTTGAAACTTCGGACTCTTTTACCCTGGTAGGTCATCATCATTTGAAAGCATAATATGTTATTTCGAACCCAACTCGGTTAATTTGGTAATGAATGATAAGTTTGGCCAGAATAAATTTAGCCGAGGTACACAGCTCTTTTTTGTGCTTCATTTTAGTGCTATGGAAGGAACTTGGCTGGGGAATTGGAAAAACCATTGTTCAACTGCCTGGGATCCTGTTTGTATTACAAGGTGAGCTTCCTCTCATTGAAACCGAGCAATAGGTGTAGTTTAGGACATGTCCTCCCAGAGTTAAAACGATGTTGTACAAAAATTGTAAACGTCCTTATCCTTCTCGTTGCAGGGCATGCCGGTAGTGTCACACTTGGAACGCAGACTAAGTTCACATTTCCACGGCTGGTGGCGAACTCAATTAAGTTTATGGAGTGTCAAACGTAACACACTTCCTTACCTCTGGGAACCTGTGAAACGATTGATTTTATGGCAGGAGACCTTTCTCTGGAAAAATGATGATAAAAGAAACCAAGAAGAAAGTCTGGGTGGTGATAAAATCAGTCAGCAACCCTCCGTTCAGCAATGTTGCTCTGTCCTTGTTGGCATTGTAAGTATTTTAATGTTGCAGTTTGCGGTCATTGAAGTTCTTCAATTCAGTGTTTGGCAAAAATTTAATTAATTTTTGTGGAATGGTCAATAATGATATGCCATTGTGTTGTACAGATTGATATATTGTTTTTTTATATTTCAGGGCAACTACATGCTTGGAATGGTTTTAGAGCCAGCAACCACAGAAAATCGGTGAGTTTTGCTACTTCTTTTATTTTTGTCCTTGTTTAACTTCCCAATATTAAGTTGATTTGAGATTTGAAGAATATTGCATACACTATCAAAATCTGTGATCTGCGGAATCATTCTCTGTCCCTAATTTACAATGCTTAAAATCTTCCACTTAACCTGATTAATGGTGGTGTTGCAGAGTTTTCCATCCAGACCTTGGTTGGATTCAAAGGGGATTTAATTGTCTACTCAGAATTCTAAAAAGTGAAATTCATGCATCTCTGGAAAAATGGATACTAAGTCAAGAAAAAGAATTCGTGGAATTATACCCACCCCCGGGGTCGTCTAGCAAAACCTTTTTATCTGGTAAGTGAGGCTTTGTTCTATCAAACTATAATTGTTACTAACAATCGTTTTACGTAGGTACAAAAACTTCAACGCACTATTCTTCCTCTTTATCATCCGTTGTTCCTGCACCGGGTCCAAGTGGAATATTAAAGAATTCAACAGATCCACTACCTTTGGCAAACACCTTAACTTCTGTCTCATCTTTTATGGAATTTGGCACCACGCCATTATCAGAAAACTTGGCTATGAGCACAACGCCTGGATTGGGTAGACCACCCGAAGGTCTGATGATGGGACCTTTACATTCCCAGCTACAGTCCTCATCCCTTCGAGACTACAGTTACCACTACGGTCTCTCAAATAGTACAACTTCCGCCGAACGTTTAGAAATGAATTATGGGTCCAATGATGAGGAAGAGTTGGAGGAAACCACAACCGGTACTGGGAGTGATTCTAGTTCATTAAAATGGGTAAAATTTCAGAGTTAATTGAATAAATTCCGGGATTTATTAAACAAATTTTGATCTGATTTTGAATTGAATAGTGCTTGGACGACTCGAGTCGTTTTAATGAAAATCTATTAGACGAAGAGATGAAGACTGTGAGGTATGCACTACATAAAATGGAAACATATATAAAATTTCATTTCAAAAAATTAAATTAAAAAATTAAAATTTTTCAGCATTACAAAAGGCAACGTGCTATTCGACTTTCTTCAAATTGAGTCTGGTCG
>JAAXNX010003683.1:0-10222 GCA_036491905.1 Folsomia manolachei
AAAATCTATAAAAAAAATCCCGCTCCGAACCCCGCACCACACCGGGTGTGGAGCGGGGTGTGGTGTGGTGCGGGATTTTTCCGCTCCACTGGAGCGCCGCTCCGCCAACTAGCAAGTGTGATCTCAATAAGTAATCAGACAAATCTCGACTTAATCTCAATTTCATTTAGAAGACAAATGTGCTCCAAGTATCCAATCTCAGAATAAGTATCAATTGATAATAAAAAAAGTATTAATAATTAGTAAAATCTACGCAATAAAATAAAATAAAAATCCTAAAATCAGAGAGCTTTACACAAATCGTAAAACTAAACTGAACCAAACTATCTAGTCAATGCAGGAGAAAGAGGAATTAGGAGAAAGTATCAAAATGCGGAATAGGAAGGGTCTTTTCTTAACGGGATGTTTAATATTTAGTTGTATAGCTTTAATATATTATCTCCATCTCACAGGGAGCATAAGTAGTGGCAGTGGCAATAATTTAGGTTTCTTTAAAAGAGCAAGGTATCAATATAAGCCGGGTGAGTGGGGAATCTTTACTCGGAGAAAGTTTGTCTTGGGAGAAAGTGAGTAATTTGTTTTATATGTGGTTTCAGAATACTCTGAGCTAAATGGTCCGGATGTGCTGTATAATGATGCAAGGGTCCTGCAAAAGCTGAAATTGCATCACATGCATCGTTGGTATAGTCAGAACTATAATTTGACAAATACCACGGCAGACTATGACCCATCTATGGTGAGTTGACGTCAACTTGACGCGGATAATAAGGGTCCTAAGAGGTGTATGAAAATTCTTCTTTTTGTAAAACAGGGCCAGGGACAAATCGTCGTGGATTTGTTCAAGAAGGATCACAAGAATAATCAAAGATTCTTTGTGGAGTGTGGGGCCCTGGATGGTGAACTGAGAAGCAATACATTGTATTTGGAAAGGTTTGTGAAATGTTTAGTACCTAAGGATGTAAATTTTGGGCGTGTTTAAAAAAAAGTAATTGTAATTTTAGGGTCCTCGGTTGGAAGGGACTATTGATTGAAGCCGATCCAGAAAATTTTAAAGAACTTGAGTGGAAACGGAGAAAAAGTTGGGCATCCAATTCATGTTTGTCCACAAAGATTTATCCAACAATGGTATCATTTGAACAAAAGGCGAGTAATTTAAATGAGTTTTATACTTTAGGAAAGGACTGTTCTTGATTAGCATGATTGACTTAATGTTATCTGCAGGTAAATCAAGGGAGAATATCATCATTCACGGCTGGGTATCTTGAATCAGGATTCGTTGATGTGCAATGCTATCCGTTTGCGACGTACATGACACTGCTCAATCAGACACGTGTCGATTATTTTAGTTTAGACGTGGAAGGTAAAGTTTCATAATCTGATCTGATAGTTGTATTTAAAAATCTAATTTAGTTAATTTTAGCTAATCTAAATTTTCATTTTATTTGATCAAATCCCAAGGGCTGGAACTGGAGATACTGAAAACGATAGACTTTGACAAGTATGACATAAAAGTGCTGTCAGTAGAATTTGTAAGTGTTTCAATTACATTTAGCCGGTTACACTGTTGACTATTAAAAATCTCACAGATCCACGACAAGGAAGGAAAAGAAGCAATCAGGGAGTATATGGAGACAAAAGGGTATTACGTTAAAGCACTCGTGACACATCCGAATTGGCTAGCAAATGACTTCATTTTTGTAAAAGAAGGATTTCATGGTCCTGATTAATTTATTGCTCAGCTATCGCGACCTACTTACTAACATATCTTATAACGTATCCTGGAATAAAATACAATTGTTCAGTTTCAATACCTGATTTCCATACGAGGTATAATTTGGCAATAAGTATCTCGCAAATAATTCGCATCTACTCTGGAATTTGCGTTGAAAATGATGCTCTAAAACTTCAGTCAACGGAAATTTATGTGAATGAATAGCGGATGGTGTTGAAATAATAATTTTTGGAGAACAACGAGCCTTAACATCTTGCATCTCTTGAATATCACATTTTGTCGCAATTATCAACGACTCAAAGGGCTGCTTTCCTCCTTCCTTTGTTAACGGATTGACAACTTTCCCTTCCGTTGTGACCTTCAGCCAGTACCACGTTGTCAAATGAAGGAGTCCCCACTTTCCCAACATTTCATTGAGTATATTTTCAGTCTTACTATTTGTCGACCAAATCGCCAATAGTCCTCGATTCCCTAAAATAGAGCCTACTTGCAAATTTTGAATGTCATCCGTTGAATGGGTGTCGTATCTATGATAAAAACCATCAAAATCAATCCACACATATATTCTAAAAGATAACCATTTTCACTTACCCCATACAATTCCCTTTCCGTCTCCGTATAAATTTGTTTTTCCAGGGTGGATCTATCACAACCTTGCAAAAAATGGGACAAGTTCACTTATCAATAAGTTATAATAACATTTATACAATTCAAAAGCATGTCTTTAAGACATTGTCTTACCAAGTCATATTTTTCACGTTCCTCCTCCCCAAACTGATGGCTAAAAAGGTCACAATTATAAAACCTAGAGTGCGGTGGAAATAGGTAGGACCGTCCCTGGAACTCTGAAATGACACCGAAATCCGTAGAGTTTTCCCCATGAAATTTTTCAAAGGTGTAATCCCCTTCAGAGAAAAATACTTTGGCAGCCTGCACCGCGACAGAGTTATCTCGCTCAGGCTTATCTTCGGTGTCTGACTTGTCCTTAAGTGTCTCAAAATAAGGGAGTACTTCCTTCTCGTAAATTGCCTGTATTTTGAGAGCAAGGCCTCCCAAATTCTTGTGGGTGTTGGAAATGAAGGGCTTATAAATTTCAAAGAGGGATGGGGTCAACTGGTGGGTGTGGTCGGGGTTTTGGGGAAAGTTAGCAATATCACTGTTATTATTCACCGTGTACTTAATGGAGTCTGGATGGGAGACTATGTAAGTTGATGGGGTTGTGTGGAGTATCATTTTTGGTGACCCTTGACCTTTACCCTGTGCTTATCTTGGTACGTTTTACTTAGTGAGAGACAGATAAGTTACTTATCATAAGGGAAACTAGTGAAAGCACAATACTGAAAAGTGTTTGTTATTTTGTGGTGAAAGATGAGAAATGCCACCTCGGTTGAGGAGATGAGGTAGAATGAGACATTTTTTTAGAAATTTTATAAAAATTTCAGTAATATGTTCTTTTTATTGTTCCGCAATCTTACTAATTTTTTAGGCAATTGGATAAGTTCAAAGACAGAGGGTGCCTGCAAGGCACTGGCTTGTAATTACTTTGGACCATAATCATTCTGGCACAGAATTCCTGTGAAGCTCATATTAAGGCCTTAAATTTAAGGATGTTTGAAATGGACTGAAATATTTTCTGCGTCAAACCGGTGGTCTATCTATTCGTCGGTAGCAATAAGGGCATACCTGGAAATATTTAAATATGATAAGCCATCTCGATTATCGACGGTCGATAGTTGGGCATGAACATGTTCGACAAATTCACAGAAAAGAAAGTTTACCTTCACCGGCTTTTTGCAAGCATTGCAATGTTTTTGATCAACAATAAATGGAATCCTGGAAGAACAACTTTTTGTAAATTATACAGTTCGATACCACAAATTACAAAAAACAACTGTTTACCAGGATAACCACCACAGACCGAAGATGAAAAGGCAGGAAAATGATAGCCAAGCCTTGTACAGAAAACAAGATTAGGACACAAATCTTGATATTTGTAATACTACCGGAATTATAGATGAATCTTTTCACTTACCACCCCGGATGGAATATGTTTGATATCTGGCTCATCGTAAACTTTTCCGCATATTTTGCAGATTTCTAGATTGTATTATAATTGGGTCAATCATTTCTTATAACAAATCAAGACCATTTCACCACTTACGTGGCTCCGAGGGAAAATCATCAACTTTCTCTTTAGAAGTATCCGAAGGCGAGGCTGAGATTGCCTTGTCGTTGTCTTTTCTAGATGTAGATGCAGATGCGCGTTTATGTCCCTAAATGAGTGATACATAAAAAACTCAAGCAAACCATAATTTTGGTAATTATTCCAATTTTATTTGGCCCCCACCGAATCCGTGCGTGGAGGAAGGCTGTCTTCTGTAAGAGAAGCTTTAGATCCGGATTTTGGTGGAGTAACGACGTCTTCGATAACCTCCGTTTCCGACGATTTGCGTGCAGATTTCTTCTTGTTTTTAGATGTACGTTTAGGCATGTTTGTTATATGTAGAAAATATCTTGGACAGAGGTAATTTGTGCTATAAGTATATCTGNGATAACCTCCGTTTCCGACGATTTGCGTGCAGATTTCTTCTTGTTTTTAGATGTACGTTTAGGCATGTTTGTTATATGTAGAAAATATCTTGGACAGAGGTAATTTGTGCTATAAGTATATCTGCGGATGGATTTGCATTTCTGCCTACAAAAGACCGATTTGTAGAAATCACCCTTATTTGCATCACACGGCTTTGTTGAACAAACTTTACTGAACAAACTTTGTTCCAGGTGAAGTGGCATGACGATTTTGGAGACTTGGTCGACTTTCTCCATATCCGGTTCAGTATTAAATCTTGAGCAAATCCGAGGTTTTATGATTCCCATTGTGTTCCAAATGATTTTGTTAAATCAATAACTTCATGTTTCTCAAAATCTCATTATGATCATGCGATGATAAAATGAATGAAGTAATCAATAGAGAAATGTAGGTTAGTTGGATTTCAGGTGGTGACAGGAAAGAGGTTGCGATTTTTATTTATTTTTCTGGAACATTTCTTTGTCCAAGGTTTAAATTAGAGTTTCAAAAATGGACGATAGAACAATAGATCGGGTATTTGCAGGCTGTTTGGTGGAGGAACTACCTCCAGTTAGTTCAAAAATTGTTCGTATTTTTACTAGCTCAACATTTACTGGTAAAAGATTTTGTAATTTTGTAAATTATATTTCAAGGTGGTGAGTATTTGAAATCAATAATGTTTCAGACACCGCATTGGAGAGAAATACCCTGATGGCTGAAGTTTACCCAAAAATTAAGGAGTACTGCAGGGAAAAGCATGGACTGGAATTTCAAGTATCTATTTAATTTATTACAAAAATTCCATTTTTAAAAAATGCTTCAGGAACTAAACTAGTTTCTGTTCTTCTAAGGTCGTGGACATGCGTTGGGGCGTTCGAGATGAGGCCACAGACGATCATATGACCACAGAACTTTGCATGAGAGAAATTATAAATTGTCAGAGGTTGAGTATGGGGCCGAATTTTGTGGTAAAAAAATATAATTGTGGTGGTTTGGAATGAGTAATGGGTTTGTTAATTTTAGTTTGTTAATTTGTTAATATCGAATTTAAGGTATTCTTGGGTCAGAAATACGGCTACAGGTATTTTAGATTCTTCTAGTACAAAATATTACTTATATAAAAATTATTGGTCTGTAGGCCCATCCCCACAATAATTGTGGCAAGCGAATTAATCATGCTGAAAGAAACTTTGGTGCAAATGGGGGTTGATACACATTTATTGGATTTGTGGTATAAAAAAGATTCAAATGCAGTTCCTCCTGTTTTCATACTTCAACCAATTTCCACTATTCTTTTGAACTTTAACAATAAGGTTTGTAACGGCTTGCATGATATTTCAATCATTGATTTCATACAAATACAGTTTTATTAAAAGGCAAATAATTAATTTTTGCAGAGAGTTCCGAAACTACAGGTTCGCGTAAACTAAAATTAATGAGCAAGTACAATTACAAGGATAATTAAAATATTTATTTACATCGATAGTCACAAGATCAAGCCATTTGGTGGGACACACTAAACAAGATGCAAAAGTTATTAAGGAAGGCGGTGCATACTTGTTTCCTAAATGGACAAGTTGACCATGACGCCATGCACAATTACTTCATGAGCGGTATAACGTTAATTTCCTGATCAAAGTTTCTATATTAAATTGCTTGATTAAACGATAGTAACTGAAAGGGAGGTGATAAACGGGGTGCTAAATGTTGATAATACAAAAGCTCATTGCTTGGCTTATGTGCGATGTAAGTTCCGCAAATAATTGAACCCGAAATACCTACTATATTAAAATAATACTCTATCATTTTGTCTCAGATATAAATAACATCAATCTGCAAAATATAAAAAAAGCTTCCAATTTCATTGACATAATTAATCGTGGGATTGATCAGGAAGCCGTAAGTTTTTTCCTAAACTAAAGAGAAACTGAAGATTTCCAGGAAATACATTTTATTGTTCACATTTTATTAGGCCCGACTTTTAGGCAGCTTGAGGGATGAACGACTTCCAAATAAAATTGAAGCTACCAATATGCAAAAGTAATATACTTGACTATAATATGTGCATGCAACTTTATGAGTCACAAATTATGACCAAATGCAAAATCCCAAAATGCAGATACACCGTAGAATGGATGGGCCGAGAAGGAAAGTTTTAGGAAAAGAAAAATCAGAGAAATTCCGAAATAAATTAGCATTATCATTTATTACCGATTATAATTCTTATAATTTCTTCTTTCTTTAGGAATTTCTAATGACACCCATGAAGAATATCTCTCTGGCTTTCTAGCCCATTTTTACCGAAACATTACGAAATTAGTGGATAGAGCCATGCGAAAGGAAGACAGTTCCGCTCAAAGGTGTCATTGTAACTGAAATTCTGCAACATTTGCATGCCTGCAATAACTCTGTGAAGGTTTGTGCAAAAAAAATGGTAAAGAGAAAGTAGAACAGTTTTTGATGTATTGCATTTTTGCATCAGGTTTTTTACGGAAGAGAACTTGCCCTAGAACTTGGTAAGGAGTACATCCTCGGTGCTTCTGATAAGCCGATGATCCTCTACGGACAAGGAGGCTGCGGAAAAACTTCTCTTCTTGCAAAAATCGCAGCAATGTGTTTTGAATGGATCAAATCCACACCCCTCCTGATTCTCCGGTTTTTAGGAACCACGCCAGATTCATCCGCACTCACACCGATGCTTATCAGCTTATGCCAACAGGTCAGGTATAAATTGTCTGGGGTCTCTCCAATAAATTGTCGGTGCCAATACTTGTTTAATAACACTAATGGTCGTTTAATAAAAACCTGAGACCCCAGACAATTCGGATGACCCGTAGATTATAACTTAACCTTCTTTATCTTCCTGCACTTATATATAACCGTGTTTACTTATTTTCCACTTATGCCAACAGATTAGTTACAACTTTATGCTGCCTATGGAAGTGAGTGGGATGAATTCAGAAATTTGATATTCATGATTTGAAACCTTTCCCCATTTTTTTAGGACATTCCAGACGATCTTGTCCCTCTCACGGCGCATTTTAAAAATTTACTCACTTACGGAAACGTTGATCAACCTCTTCTCGTGTTTCTCGACTCTGTCGACCAACTTACTGGTGCGAGTGGGATTTTTAGGACATTCCAGACGATCTTGTCCCTCTCACGGCGCATTTTAAAAATTTACTCACTTACGGAAACGTTGATCAACCTCTTCTCGTGTTTCTCGACTCTGTCGACCAACTTACGGGTGCAAGTGGGGCGAACAAATTAACCTGGCTGCCAAGCAAGTTACCAAAATATTGTAAAATCATAATCAGTTGCGTTTATGAACCCAACGATGAGGAAATTAGTGCGGATTATATTCTCCTAAGAAGAATTATTGATGATGAGAAAGCATTTTTGGAAGTTACCAGTTTAGGTAAGGGTCCATCTCGATATCTACTTCAGATAAGTGGGAAACTTTGCTAACCACAAACTTTTTAAATGCTTTAGGGGAAAATTTGGCTACGGTAGTCATTCGACGGTAATTCATATTATGGATTTGTCGAAAATATTAAACTTGTCAATTTTAGTGATTGATTTTTCACTAATCGATAAACTGTTAATAGGTGGCTTGTAGCTGCAAACCGAGACGTGAACAATTATCAGTGGCGAGTAGTTTGCAATGCACTTGCGGAATGTAGTCTTCCTATCTTTGTGAAGTTGGTGTTTGCAGAGATTTGTCGATGGAAAAGTTATTCCAAACAGAACAGACACGGTTTTGGCTTATGAAGTTACGGAAAGTATTTTTAAGCTTTTTGAAAGGATTGAGATTCAGCACGGATCCCTACTGGTCACCCATGCACTAGCTTACATAACGGCAGCGAAGAGTGGTAAGGGTACTTGTTTTTATTACTGTTAACTCCAAATCCTAAACAATTTAAAGCTACACATCCCAAAACTAACTCATTCATCCTCATTTAACTCTACATCGGGTTTAATAGTAATAATAACTTTCACACGGTATTCATTTGTTTAGGGCTGAGTGAAACGGAACTGGAAGACTTGATAAGCATGGATGATAAGGTGTTGGATGATGTTTATCAGGTAGGACACTTTGGGACATTTAAAGTAGTTAAACTATTGCCAACTAATTTTATCCGAAATAGTATCATTTACCACCTGTCAGAAGAATTCCTCCCTTACTTTGGACCAGGATTAGGAATGACTTGCCAAATTACTTGAGCGAAAGGGAAGCCGACGGGGTTAGCGTGCTAAGTTGGTACCATAGGTGAGTGGAATTATCTATGATCTTGAACAAGTTGCCTACAAGTGAAGGAAGGTTATCTAAAAACACTTATCCGACTCCAGACAATTTCGAGATGCTGCAAAAGAGCGTTACTTCAAAGATGAGTCTATGGCCATTTACTTTCACTCTTCGATTGCCGACTAACTTTTTAGGAATTTGGGGTGGAGGCAATCCGAAACCGTTCCAAGTAAGTGTTAAATTACATTTTGTAAAGTGATTAAAAAATTTGTACCATTTTGTCTACTTTTTACCGTAGTATACTGAGATTCAAAAGCACAGATTCGGGCTAAAAGATAAGAATGCCGCAGCCGATAGAAAAGTTCCATTACAGCCTCTCGTTTTTGTGGGAAAGGATGGAAAAATTTCACGATATAACTTGCGAAAATTTGGCGAACTTCCCTTCCACCTTGTTCGCTCACAGCGGTTTAAAGATTTGTATGACAATGTTCTCTTCAACTATAAGTGGCTATCATGTAAGACCAACTTTCTCCAAACGACTAAATTGCATTAGTCATCTTTCAGTCAACCAGCTTTCTGCAATAATTATAATTGTTAACAGGCCAAAATTTCAAGCTGTCCATTACAATCTTGTCTTAGTGACTTTGAGGATGCATGTGCACACGTGAATGACAAGGAAAGCTCGAGGTTTGGTTTTGGATCGTGTCTATTTGTAGTACATCTTTGAGCAGAGTATAATTACTTATTAATGGCAATGTAATGTAAATTTTATTGAATGAGAATGCCTAAATTTATTGAATGATCAGATATGCATGTGCATGTTTTTGAATTGCATGTTCATTTCTTAACTGTCAACTGTTAGAGAATCACAACGGCAGCTGAAAAGGTTGGTAAATAGTTGGAGAGCATGCTGAGTTGTAATTGATTGATATCTTTCTTTTTATTGGAATTAGTTTAAATTTTTGTTGAGACATGATTTATGTGTGGATAGGGAAATTATGTTGGTTGCGGATGCACTAAGGTTGGGAGGTGAGTATTTTAAATATTTATTACACGAATGAACATCAAAAAATAATTTGTGGATTAAGTTAATATAATTTTAAAAAGGAGCTTATACTATATAATCAATTAATGTTATTCAACATTACGTAACCTTCAGTTTCTTCTTCTTCTTCTGAGGTGGTTCAGTCGCATTTTTTGTCGCCCATCCCAATGCTTTGATGAATTTCACCGTATCCTTACTCATCTTAGAAAAAGCTGTTTCGAATTTCTGTCTCAGTCCTTCTTCACAGTTGACCAACCTCATTGCACTTTTCTCAGGGTTGAATGAGCATTTGGCTTCAGTCCATCTTCGCATGGCGAATTTTAGTTGATGACCCATGTCGTCTCTGTATCCATAAATTCCGAGAGGGATAACTGTTTGTGGGTCGAAATCCCATCCCGAACGAATGTGTTCCGTGTAGGAACATCCACCCTCATCCTCTGGGTCAAGTGCAGAGTTGTTGGCGTAGTGTACTCTCTCTGCGGCAGCATACACATCTCCTTTTGTGGTGAAATCGACTGAGATCCCTACAACTTTCTCATTTTCAGTCCAAATAATGAGATAGAGCTGAGTTACGTCACCTAAATCCGATAAAATGGTAAAATCTCAATTTTCCCAAAAAGAAAGATGCCT
>JAAXNX010003684.1:0-10219 GCA_036491905.1 Folsomia manolachei
TATCCCGTGTTGAGTTAGTGTTGAGAAGAAGTTATGGCTTTTTACCACACCTTCTTAGTAACTCTTTACTGCTCAGCCGGCGACGAAAGAATTTCATATTTGTGTGTCCACTTATACTCACTAAATTCTATCCTGCACTTATCCCGTCATCAATTTTGATACGTTTATGCCTTTGTTGAGTGCTGCTTCCGAAACATTGCAGAATTTTCTTGTTAACCTTTGCCACCTTTATTAGAACTTTTTGTAAGATAGATGTCTCTAATTATTAGAAAAACACTATAATGCAAGAGTACATCATAATTTTCATTTTATTAAATAGTACTTATACCATAGAGAAATTGGATAGCTTTTTTTATTACCAAAATTAATAAAATGATAAAATGAATGGTGGCTGGAAGCAGATAGGATAGAGAAAAGTGCCCTTGAAAAGAAAACAGAAATGATTCTCTCAATCTTCCCCTTCCATCCATCTTTTCTTCCACAATAATATTCCCCCAAAGACCCCACTCACCCGCCCATTGCAATTTATATCCATTCCGTGGTTTGAAATGTAATATGAAAAAGCAAACACTTCAAAGAAGAAGAAGTGCAGTAGGAGGCAGGCAATAGGCTCATCATTTATATGATCCAATTTTAATATTGAAGTGAGGAATTCAAGAAGAAAAGAGGTGAATGTAATGAGCAGGGAGGAAATGGAAAAAGAGTCAAATTCAAAAAGTCAAACGAAAAAAGGGAGAAATTTGAACTTGAAAAATCTTCATCAATTGAAGATTCAAAGGAAATGGAGACGTTTGAACGGATGACTGAATAAAATGCATTGATGAGATAAGATTCACAGTTCTTTTCTTCTGTCTGCAAAACCAATTATCGAGTCGTTTGAAGTGTGGCATTTCGTAGCTAAATTTCAAATAACTAACCAATGTCGTTGAGGTACAGCTGCTGGATCTCTTATTAACCAACAAATTAAAACATTAATGGATGCATTGGTATGGGACAAGGTGACAAAAAAATTCATCTCACCGTTAAGATGTCTCACCATACTCGATGTAAGGAAGACAAACGACAACGATAGTTTCATCGCACTTAGAAATTACAACTGTCATCCTAGTTTGATTATACAAATTATACAAATTAAAACATTAAAGTGGATTTTAACTGTTATTAATAGACATCCATGATTCCAGAAAGCAAAAATAAATAGTGAAAAGTGCAGCCGTACAACATTGTTCTTTCGCCGCATAACCCAAAAACAGATTATGACTGTATTATATATTATAGTTACACATGTAATCCGTTTCCTTTATCCCATATGCGGTCTTTAATAGGATTTCTAATTCTTTGAAGATTTTCCTTTACATCACACCCGCATCGAGGCATCCTTTGCTATAGATATTTGGTTCTGATTATTTGGGGCATTTTTCGTTTTAAAAAAAGATCAACTAACAGTAAGTTATCTACGTATAAACCTGGGCTAAACAAGAGCCATGATGGTGAAAGAAGGCGTGTAATGCGTTATTGATGAATCCGCTTTGAGCTATCTGCTACATAACTGATCTGTGCCATTATATTTGGTTCAGGATTGGATGAAATTATAGCATAGCTGGGGCAGAATAATGGAGAGATTGAAGCAAGAATTTAAAGTGCGGGTATGGATATAATTCTCAAAATCATAATAACGGATTCCACAAACCACCACGAGCCTTTTATGTTACATAGTAGCTCTGTCTCATCTGTAGGCATTGCTTGGATGGTTGGTTGTAGTCTGTTTTATGATCCTTTCATCTTTTAACCACACCACAATATAAAATGTGATAGTGCTGGAACTTCTACTTCCATTTTCATACTAGCGACGTAACATTCTTGCATACTCTCGTGTACCTTGTTGGGTGCTCACTGGTTTGTTTGATTCTCATTCACAAGATCAGGAATATTTCACTTCACCATGTTTACCTGAGGGTATAAACTTGTTCACAATTCAAGTTGTTGCTGGTTCTGCTGCGAGTGAAAGTAATAATACGCTTAAGGCGTTACGCAACTACACATTGTAATGCATGTATGTGTATCCTCATATTTATGTGCATTCCTTCAAAAAGGATGGCAAACCAAAGTTACGATTAACATTCTGCCCACATACACCCTTGATAGCTTGCATGCCTCACAAATAAAAGCNTGTAATGCATGTATGTGTATCCTCATATTTATGTGCATTCCTTCAAAAAGGATGGCAAACCAAAGTTACGATTAACATTCTGCCCACATACACCCTTGATAGCTTGCATGCCTCACAAATAAAAGCGTAATGAAGTAATACGACCTTTGGAATATAATAGAGTAGATCGAGTTTCCAGTTGGTCGGAATATATCCTTTGTAGAATAGAGGATGCATGTGTGGTCGTGGTGGAGTCACATGCAAGTGTAAAATTACCCATTTATTTAAATGTCAAAGTAATTTTATCATTATTACTGGAACATTAGATTTTAAGTTGATTCATGGATTAATGCTCCTCATAATTTATGCGGTATTTTGCTAGAACAATGAAATTCCAGTACTTCAAATATATTTATACAATTACATTCATAACTAGAGGTGAGTATAAAATACCGTAAATGCGCATCCACTAAACAATTATATTTCGAACTTTTGCTCATTTTTATTAAAGCAATTCCTAACTACCGGTATGTCCCGTAACCTCTTATTTGAATTTTGAATGCCAGAGCATTGCACATTTCTTTGGGCCACGCCTTGCCATACATATCTAACTAGGCTATCGTTTGATATTCCAATTTCATAACGTTAAATTACTTACTTTTCTCCTTACTCTGTCGCATCTCCACTTTAGTTTTAGGTGGACACCAGACCACAGCATAGGAAAGCAGTAACAGTTTCCTATTCCATCCTTTGCTTGCCGATACCTTTTATATGTGTCCAGAACTTGAATAACCTACTTAACTCGTGTTTGAATGCATAGACTGAAATCTAGACTCAGGACTTCCAACTTTACAGAGCCAACTTAAAATTCTATTCACTCTTCCCATTTCAATTATATCGTATTGATCTAATAACATTGCATCTCTTCTAGTATCGCGTCTCTCCAGTTAACCTGACAATTTCTGACTACTGGAGTGGAGAGAAAGTACATTCCATTCCAAATTTTGGTACTAGTCCCAAGCTATACTCACTACCAACCTCTTCAACCATTCAGATAAGATCGTTAACAATCTCCTATCCTAACATCATTTCTAGTAGTCTCTCTTACAAGAAGGCTTCATCCCCATTTCCAACTAATGTAAAAAAACCCTTGAAACGATAACATTAGCGTAAAATAAAAATGACTTTCCTTTATACGAAGAGAAAGTGGGGCAAAAAATCGAATCAAATTTTGCATTGATTCCCTCGTTACTTAAAGAATTGTATAAAACAGACGAAATCAGACAGCATAAACATTCTTGTCGTAGTCAGTTCTCAAGCTAAGAAATGTAAATGTACAACACCACAAACAAGCGTTCAGCCTACAGGACAATGTAGTTTTAGAAGGGAGTAGGTCAATGTGGTATGATGGCTGGATGCAAGACAACCAAAACGCTTTTGTACTCGTGGTGATGGAGTGTCGTCAAGTTTCTTATGTGAAATCGATAAACAAGCATTGTTCCTGTTTCTCCATAAAAATTTTGCACGAGGAGGAATCAAACTTGAAAACTGTGGTAGTTTGGTCGTTGAAGAAAGTAAAGACACGTTTGCTGCTTGACTTTGTTCGATGGTGAACATGTAGTGCTTTTGCCAATATACATTGGCACATATACTCCTAAACATCGTGCATAATGTAGGTTGATGTCATTTGAATGGAAAAAGTGCTTAACCGCTGTGAATGTGTACCCTTTACATGTTAAGCATTGCAATGTGGGAAAGGGAAAGTGGTTGCATTTAACATTTCATAAAATCAATGACTTCAGTGTGTTCCGGAAGTATAGCATGGAATATGGTACGTCACTAACATGTGAGCTAAAGAAATAAAATAGTAATCTAAGGTCGAGCATTGTGGTTTGCCTGGTCCGGTAACTGAACAGCTTTGTTGTATTCAAGCACAATGCACTTAATTCGTGTGCGAAGTACAAGTAGAGAAATTGAGTTGAATTTCAAATGCCATTCAGTCTTCGGAATGGGCGTGTGTGGTCCTAACAGTGAGGTAGTGTTGCATGTTTGCTGCGCTAAATGTCTTTCACCTTTGTTTTTGCACAAAACGATTTGAACAACTCTCGCTGCAGAGCGCAGTGTTTTTCATACTAGGTCGAGGTACTGTAGAATATCAACGAAAGCTACTGGAGATACCCATCATTATAATATATGGCATGTTCATCTCAATTCACTTTTGTCATTCATTTCAGCCTATCTCTAGGAGCACTTGTAAATGGAAAGTCTTCTAAAATTCTACGGGATGTGAGATAATGGAGGAACGAAAGTGAAAACACGAGTAGGGTTGAAACATGGGAGGAAGCCTTTTCAATCATTATTAAATATTGATCAACTAAACAATTGATGTCTTAAATAGTGAAAGATTTATAAGGAAACGACAGCTAGCCATAAAGAGTTTGGAGCATTCATAACATTGGTTTTCTAAGATTGTATGGAGTATTTCCCAGGTTGAGAGAAATATCATCCTACCATGAAACAGGTATGAAACGAAACATATACCCTCCAGAGAAATTAAGCTAATGGGTGATTAAATTCAATGAAAAAGGAAATAAGAAAAGTAGTTGGTTGTAGTTAGAAATGCATTTCCGTTTTTGTTCCATGACATTGTCCATTATATCCGACGGCCCGACAAGCCGCCACCAAGCATAGAGTGACCACGTGAACCGCAATGGGCTACTACATCCTTTCAAAATAATAAACCGTTTCCCGACCACATAGACATAACTATATACCAATAGCTATTAGAAGACAGTGATAAATGGCCCACATCTCCTTCATTTTCCACAACATCCTGTCCTGCGGTCTGGACGTGCAGTGAGAGGTGGTTAAGTAGTTGAAAACAGAAAGTGCACGGTTTTGGTTCAAAACCAAACTGAGCAATATTAGAGAGAAAAGAGAAATGGGTAGACTGAACTAGCTAACTGCTTCATAAAATTAAGTGAATGAGCTCAAAAGAGAAGCGAGTTAAAGACAGCAAATGGTCAGTGCTACCTATACAAATTAAAGTAACGTAGTTTAATGAACTTAAGGTAGACTTTAATATATAAGGTTGGCTTTCACTAAACTGTAACTAAAACATTGCATTTATCAGTGGAAGTGAAGCACTTATGAGCATAATGGACATAATTTGTTCTAGAGTGAAACCTTCCTATGCCACTTTTTGACATTATACTTTGAAGCAGATTGATTGAGACACTTAACATATCTTTAGGTAATTAGCAAATTCTTGCTGTAAGTAGTTTAACTTGTAATTGCTTATGTTTAATACACTTCCTGTAGGATTTGCAGTAAATTATTTATCTGTCATTCGTATAGAATTAGTGGTTACAAATATGTAGGTCCGGTAATATGCTGTAGACTTTTATCGTCTTGATGTCATAAGATCAAAAATAGCTTTCAAATAAAAAGATTGGGCAAAAACCATGAGTGAATCTTGCTATTGGTAATTAAAGTTATAAAATTAAATGTCACTGAACGAAGCATTAATTAGATTGGATGTGTTCCTTTTAATTTTACAATCGTTGGCATCATTCCATTAAAATAAAGACTTTCATCATAATGCCATAACTCCAGCCCGATTAGTTTGTGATTGAAGAGAGCAGTCGCTTTAATGAATAAGCTTTTAATTACCTTTCTCTTTCTGCCGAATAAGTGGGATGACATCCGGCCTACCCTTCAATCTCAATTCAATCAAGCAATGAACAAATAGCCAAAGTTCTTGAAGCATCGTCTATCCTTTCTTTTAATGTGACATCCAATTCCTATTCCAACCACATCTTTATTTTGAGTGAAAACTTCCAAGTTCAATTTTCATGTCAAGTAATTTGACAAACTTTCTCTTTTTAATTCGGCAGATGCTCCCGTATGCAAAAGTGAAAAGAGCGAAGTTGTTGGAGTATCCAAAGGAGAACGCGTTTCAATCAAGTGTGAGCTGGACTCGGACCCGGAAGAAGTATCGTTTCGGTGGGATCTGGCTTCCTCTGGACAAATGGTACAGGTGCCATCATCTAGATTCACGATGCAAGGGGCTACGAGTATTCTACACTATGCGCCAGTTTCTAACCTGGACTACGGAAGTCTATTCTGCAGGGGAAAAAATAAAGTTGGGGTACAGGGCGCTCCCTGTGTCTTTTCTATTGTTGCTGCAGGTAAGACAGACTTTCTCCACTTTCTCCAGTTACAGACAGAGGGCGTTTAGGGGACTAAAATCCTTTCACTTGCTCAGAACTCTTTCACTTCTTGGTTGACAATGGTGAATGTACATAATCATTGCATTTCAATGAAACCCTTGCGCTCATTAATTCGCGTAGTGTTATTTTATGTACTTGTAGAAATTTGGCAAACATTAAAAACACTTTAGATTTTTTCAGTTTTTATCATCACTTCTATTGAGATCTGGTTTTTTGTGCACATAACTACTCGAAACTTGCTGTAAACTTATTTAATGTATTTATTTCGTCATTTATGAAATCTAAAACTTGTGCTATCTGCCAGAAAACCTTTCTTTCCCTATCAATTCATACAAGGATAGGCCGCCTTTCCAAATGAAATCAACCCGAATTGAATTTCTTTTCTCTGTCGCGTCCCATTCAATTCATACAGCCCACAAACTTAGCCATCACGCCACACCACGGCACATCTACTCAGATTTATGACTGAAGCTAATGAGCAATAGAGGGGAAAAGTTGAATGTTGAATGTTGGAAAGTGGAAATAGAAAAAGAACGTGAAACGGAAGTAATAACATTTGCCTCCCAGACCGCAATATTTCATGCGTGTAATGTTCTACTTAAATGCAAGATATGCTATTCCATTTCACAAAAAATTAATCTCGCCATTTCCAGATTTTACATTACAAAAATATGGAACGGTTGTGTAAGTTTAGAAAGGGAAAGGCAATGCTAGATTATGTTTTTGTTCCATCTGGATAAAATTTCTTACTTCCAGATATGTATTGCAACCCCAGTTGGGTTTATTTCAGCTATTTAAGTTCCATATTTTCAAGAAACAATATACAAAATAGAGTTTCCGACTAAAATACTGATTATGAAGGTAACTATATATCAGTCCTACATATTGGATTTTATACGTTTCGAAAATATAGACTCTTGTATTTTGTCAATGTGGTACAGTACCACTGGTACTGTGAAATTCAACTCGAGCAATGAGGTTTGATAAATATTTCGGCTGCACCGTGTTTCATTGCAAATTTTCTATAAACAGCGCATGCATTCGACACGTCTATGTATGTATTTTGCACCCACTGTCAAGTCCTCCGGTGAAAGGTTTATTGGGAGACTAAAATCAAGTGAATGATGAACATTGATCAACATGTTTAGGATACTCCGAGTACCGTACTCGCACTGCTGCTGGGAAATGCACAAGTTGTTAAAAAGAAAAGAAAAAAGATATCCCATGGACTCCCTCCGTCATAAAACAAATTAGAGTTGTTGTCCCAGCGCTGTACTGACACCATGTGATGAGAACATAAATTAGTTTCGGCAAAATAAAAATTAATTGATTGGAGTTTTTACGAGCAGTTAAATTTTTGTGGAATTTTGCTGTTTTACAACTTCAACAGTAAACGAACACCCGGCTTGGCTTCTCGGTTGGTTCACAAAGTATTGATTTACTGGAGAAAGTTCTTCCACATTTAATTTGTCCTCGTAAAGCAAATTGAGTATACAGCATAAAAGGTGTTAGCATCGGTTGTTAAGTTAAGTTTTAGTAAAGTAATAATGAAATCTATCTTGAATCATTCAAGTTGAATGTAACTAAATAACTGCGCAAGATAATGGAATCGGCTAAACTGGATAAAGTTTGCAATAAGATAATACTGAATGCCGATAGCATACAAGACGCGTAGAACGTTCAAATTAATCTGTTAATAATTTACAAGAAAGTGACATTCTGCCATGTTGTACTTTTTTCAGAAAAACCATCTCCAGTAACCAACTGCACCGTGTTTAACGAGACAACTGAATCAGTGGAATTGAGTTGTGACGAAGGCCATGATGGCGGTCTGCCACAACATTTTGTACTTGAAGTATTCGAAAGCGACTCAACTGAGTTACGCTATAATGCATCCAATAATTCGCCATCCTTTCACCTGGGCAACCTCACACCAATTGGGAAAGGATTTCGTGTCCTAGTTTACTCTGTCAACGCCAAGGGACGCGGAGAACCCCATCGGATTGACGAGCTTGTCATCAGACAATCTGAAAAATACGCAGGTAGACACCCAAATAATAAATGTGATGCTCATTTTTTCATTCGTCCGCTTTCTTTTGTACAATTTATTTCACGTTTGTCCTTTAAATTCTATTTTCAACCCTGCTTAAAGTTAGTGCACGAGAGTCACGATTAAATTATGGATCAATCGATACACCAGTCCTTGCCATTGATAGACGCCATGCAGATCTCAAAATATTTCACCAATTCAATTCTTTGACTGTAAATTTTGCCTTTGAGTTTTAGAATGGTAACAAAGTTTTGTGAATTTTTATTTATTTCTTTCGATCCACCTCATGCCGTGCAATGTAGGGTATGCGATTGAATTGGCTCCTTGAATGATTGCGTGCATTTCTCTTTCCAATTTTCCAACAATCACTTTTTAGTTGTTCGTATATGAAAGAAAAAGAAGGCAACTATGCTGTGCTTACTTCTCCAATAAATTCCGGCTCATTCTATAAAGAAGCCTTTTCATTTTATCTCAGGATTTGTCCCAGAAAATTCGATCTTTCATTTTTGCACTGTGCTCTACCTTGTAGTTCCGGATTTACGGTTCACTGTGCTGCTGTGCAGGGTTCATTTTTATGGATTTGCGTGACAGGCGACTTGTACTTCATCCTTTCCTTCCTTTTCTGAGAAGCGTATGTATTTTGTTTGTGTAGGAAGTAGTAAGAAAGAACCCAGTTACTAAGCTCCTCACTACTCCCGTCTCATCTCGACTCGACGGGAACTGTCAATCTGGCTCAGGCGGATTTTGTAATGATGTTGTGATCGGAGGATAATAGAACTGATCTAAAACTCTATCAACTTGCCAGCTCTAGCATTTCATTTACATGCGATGAGTGGGTTTGCATCTAAATCTAAAAATTTAATGGAAGGACATGCATAATCAGAATCTAGGACAGAATGACATTGATGAAACACTCGCCCAGATTCCATTTTGCACTTTCTTTTCCACATTTTTTGCATGAATGCATGTGTGTCTAGAGAAAGTTTGTGAAATAGAAATTATTTTACATTTTGTTAATTAAAAATATTTATTATCAAAATGATTTATAACTTATGTGTTGTTCGTCTCTTTGTTTGCCAAATAGCCGTTAAATGCAAAACTATCTTTTGCGCAGCGGTCACACCGTCGGACTATTCTTGGTTTTCGTTTGGACTTTCCGTCGCCATTGGTGGTACGGCCGTGTTCCTCTGTGTCGGCTCCGTCGTCATTGTCAAATTACTTCTGTTCCGATCACGTCAAATCAAACGAGAGACTAACAAGAAGCATCATGAAGATTCGATGGGAAAAAACTCATCAGCAGACCTTCAGGCTCATGGCATTCAATTTGACTCGAAGGATTTAGTCTCGAGTGATGACAAGGATCCTGACATCATTCCATCCAATATTGGTACGGACACAGTAACTTTATGTACACATTTATTCATTCTCCTATGAAAAACCTATTTTTACTGGCATGACGTTCAAAATTGCTGTTCGTTTATTGGATTCCTTCATCGAATTTTTACGTTTTATTACAATACAATACTTGGTGCAATCCCAGCCTTTTTATGGCATTTCAGTTACTCCTTATACTATTTTAGAACGTGTAGCCGTTCCTGAAACTACAAGCACCTATAGTGAAAAGTAGAAAATGCACACCACACCTTTATTACTGCAAAGACTTCCCTCACAGTGGTGGATAAATCGATGAAAAAGTTTTACGTATAGCAGTAACGATGCGATAAGCGATGCAAATTGCGTATAGAGCAATAAAATTGTGTAACTCAAATCTCTATCTGGAGTACTGAT
>JAAXNX010003685.1:0-10218 GCA_036491905.1 Folsomia manolachei
GAGTATTGTTGTTGCACGCATTCTTCTACTGATGGCCCGAGACGATGAACCGCATCTTGATCTTTCTTTCGCTGATTTACTGATATAGTTGAACAGATATGATGACTTTGTCAGACCGAATTCTCATCATGGTTCTTGATTATATCCACGTTTAAAAAAGTGAGTTACAAAAGCATTTCCAACAATAATAAAAGAATAAAATGTTAACTAAAATCGATCCGTAGGAAAAAATGGTTCATAGCAAAATAGACATAGCCAATCACCATCTCTTCGAAATCTTTGAAAATGATTTTTAAGACTTTTAGCCAGTAGTGTAGTACGAAGCTAAAAAAATATAAGAAGGTGACTTCCCTTTGGATATTGACCTGTGAGAAAATCAACTGCACTCGTTGAGAGATGAGAGGAGTGAGAATAGTTTCTAAAAGAATCTTTGTGCATCATACAACTATAACGTTAGACTATTCACTATAGAGTCTGGTTGGAATTATATAAAATGCATTCTTCTTTAATCTTGAGATTGCTTTTTGAACTTGAGAGTGCGAGTTAAGAATTTAAGAAAGAAAATGAGATGAGATGGGAACGAAAGTAAAGAGAACTAAGGAAAAGAATGAAGGACCGCCCTTTACAACCTTAGATATACCACCAGCAGGTCTAATTCCAATTTTTCAACCCATTCCCATATAATAAAGGTGTAGATAAATGAAGATGAGAATAAATGGATGAGATCGTGGCATGGCATTCGGTTTTGACTAGGATGAGATGATGACTTTCCCTTTGTGAAATTTTTCTCTCAAGAATATATTTCTTGACTATGATTATTATTATAACCTTTTATTTTCAATTTACGACAACCGGGACAGATCAAAGGGGAAAAAGGAGGACATTACTACAGAATGAAGGAGACGAAGATGAGAACTTAAATCTCGGATGAATTCAAGTAATAATAAGTCTACGGACTTAAAGTCTCTACATCCAATGCTAAATCAAATGCCTCAAGTAAACTGAACCAAACTTAAATGGGTTCAAGTCAAGCATTTCTTGGTTCTACGTCTTCTGTAGTTCAATGCAGTGCTTGACTATGAATGTAAGCAAATATATAAGGTTCAAACTGATATAGGATATGTATCATATCTACATCCTTGAATAAAATGAAAACTCTTGTTCATTAGTTTCAAACTTCAAATCTTCTCTGTACATACTGCGCCATTCGCTATCATCATCCGCTCTCTCATCTCCCATGTAGCTCATCCTCTTCTCATCTTCTTCAATAATAACAAGGAGACAGTTAAGTTCAGCTCCGCTATAAAATATACAGCCGGTCTTTATCATCATTTAAAGTGATGTGATGACTTGCCTTGTTGATCAGGTTGTTCAATGTTCAACATACCGATCCACATAGAAATTAAGGGACGGGTCTACTCGACAGTACCGTCAACGACGTTCCCAAACTCGTAGTTTTTAGGGTTTGAGTTTAACTGCTAAACTTGGCGTAATAAAATAATTTCAAAGTAGATAGATGGGCGGTTTTGCTTCGTTCCATTTGTTTGAAGGATGGATGAATTGGATAACTTTTTACAACAGCCATTCAAGGATGGCCCCTCATCAACATTAATTAAGGCTGCAAGATAATCCTGAAATGAAGTTAATTTTGTAATAATTTTTATGGTCACTTCCTTTTTCAACTTTGGTTTCTACTTAATGTTGATGAAACAACGCAGGCATGTCACTAATAAAAAAGCAATGTACATATTTGTGAACCCGTGCATTGCTGTGCTCCAAAAATATCATTCTTCCCTTTTCCTCAGTCACTTTACTGCACATTACGTTATTATTAAAGTCAAATAACATTCATCAAAATTGCTGACTGGAAAAGAATTGCAAAATGATTTAGGTCAACTAGTCATTCGGATATCGACTGTGCACATGACGCAAAGGATTGGAGGCGCTTTCTGTAGTTATACAACATAAAGTCTAAACAAAATTGACTCAGTAAAGTACATGTTCCTTCCACCAAATACAATATTAACCAATTTTAGGCTTCTTTTACACTTGGGCATTCATTTCATACACTGCAATGCAATGTGGACGTGAGCCACATATAACTGAGTACATGCTGTATCCAATAATATCGTATGCGGAAAGCTTACAAAATCTCCTTTAATGCAGGAAGTTGGCACTACTCGAACTCGTGTCATATTAGGTATAACTGTGTGAAGCCACGTATCACATTCACAATTGGTCCCTGGCTGAGAGGTCCGTAATAAAATGGTACCAGGCATGGAAACGTAACAAGAATAATGCAAGCAGTAGCAGCATACCATAGTAAATTCTGCACTATCTGGTTAGTGGTTTGGTGAACTAAACTCTGTCCTTAGGTTGACATTTAATAACCTACTGCAAATAGGTACTTGTCTTAAATTATTGGGAGTTAGAAGTTCTCATCCAACTTCTGAATTTAAATGGCAGCATTGGGTCTTTTATAACTAACTCCTGAGTATTCAAGGCTACTTCCTATTTGTTTTCTTTTCGTTAATATGTTCATGTTGGGGAAAAGAGTTAATAATAGTGAACAAACAATAGCTTACTAGCCATCACTCTCCGTTCTCAGCCAACATAATAGTGACAAAGACAATGCTTAAAAATGGTAGAGATAATAATTACCCAGATACACGTTGATCGAAAACTCAAGTTATTTATAATGTTTTTGTCATGTTTAAAGCTTAAATATTTTTGCAAAACAACGGACCGCATGCATGCGGCAATTTTCTTAAATTAAGGGCAATTTAGAAAATCGAGTCATCTACTACGAACGCTATTCAGACTGAATTTACGGCAGACTTCCTCCCTTCAAAATGGGCCAAATTGTACTGTCCTGTGTGCATCAGTAGGTTACGCCATGTTCTGGTTAATAGTTTAATAACTACTCACTACAAGTGCAGTACACATCTGAAGACGGGCCATTGTCACAAATATTTTAGTAGCTGCAAGCACCTTCATGTGATATTAAATTAACCCTGGCAGATACGTACAGATCCTATGTGTATCTTAACCTCGTTTTTTCAGGTCCCTCGACATTTACCATATCAGTCTAGAATCCAGAGCCAATTCTACTTTGTTATCCAGGTTAGACTACAAAAATCCTCTTGCCTTGAGTACCACCTTGAACTCCTTTCCAAACATGAAAGTCAGTGAGGTAAATGTAATAACCGAGATAAGAAACTGCAGAAAAATTCCCCTTAAGTGATCTTACGATCCCATGTATAACTCGGTCTGACTTTAAAGTCCTATTACCAATTCTTTCACAACATTTTAAGGTACTGAGGTGGAACAAGGTTGAAAAGGCAAGAGTGGATGGAGTAATTTCAACCATCCAGTGAAGCCACACAGAGTCACGAACTCACTTAAACAGGAAGGTTTATAATCTATCCACCTGTGCTGCTGTGTGATGTTATCCAAACGCCCTTCAAGTTGACTTTGAGTCCTAAAACTATCTGACCAGTTAGAAATAGTTATCTAACATCTTGCTAAGAAGAGTTTCTTTTTTTTAAGTTATCCCCTAAGGTTGATCATTGCTAGAAGATCCATTAACCCAAGGAGAAAAAGGACAGCGAGACAATACAGCAATCATACGTGTGATTGACTAATACCCTTCCCTTATACCACGCTGTTCTGTTCCGCATCTTCGGATCTGCCCATCGGAGCTTACTTTGTTAATAACACTTGACAGATTCTATCATCCAACTAACTATCTTACCTACCAACCAAAATACACATGGATATTGAATAGTCGGAAGGCACTGGATAAAATTGTCAGGCAAACTTAGTCGGTATTATGTAATGTTCAAATAGTAAGGAAAAAGTTGCATGCTGGTGGCATAGTAGGAAAGATGAGTGACGGACGAGAGTGATGTAGGTTAGTATATATAAAATATGGGTAGAAGGTAACAAAACCCTGTTAGGAGGAGAGGCATTCAATAACTCCATGTCAGAATGTGTCAACTCTGATAATTTAAGTCGTGGATTCAGCTCGACCGCAGGGAAATGAAATGAAGGACGATTTTTCAATTTTTATGCCACCACCAAACCTAAGCCCTGTAAAAGGAAGACTCTCTGCTCTGCAGTCATCCTGCTAGGCTAGCCTACTCCTGAGTACGTTTCCAGATCCAAATTCCATCCAACTAAGCCTACTTACTTACTTAGGTACTTACTGAAAATGTCATAGCAGGAAGACGGAGGAACAACCAACTAAGCCTTTGCTTTGGGCTGCTATCGATCTCCACAACGAACGGATGCCATCCATGGTTGGCCTATACTTTGCATAAGGTTGCAATAGAATGGAAACACCCGATCTGCATATTTCAATCGGATCGATCGAACCCGTTCCCTTTCTTCTTTACTCTCTACAATCTATAAGGCCATTGCCTAAATAGCTAGCTCCAGTTAGCCATGCCAATCCTATTTTCCTGCCTCCACTCTTCTCCTCTGCACTAACACCAACCCACACACCACACGGATGCGAATTCTATGAGGACTTTGTTCCTTTCATGTCTCGAATTCTAGGATTCCCTCAAACGATGCCTGGATTTTCAGTTAAATCCCACTAGCAAGAGTACAGAACAACCAAAGCAATGCAAGGAGTAGACGAGTGAATGTGAATGCAGATAATGCCCGGCTCTTTGAATGCGGGACTGAAAATTCAACCAAAGTCTTTCTCACTCAGCATCATATGACGCCACAGCAGAGCAGAGAATTGCCAATCCTATTCCATCCAGCAAACCAAACCAGCACATTATCATACGGCACGGCGCAAGAAGATGCCCAACCTAGTCGAGTCTGAACTGAATGCCGGAATGTATAATAATCTTCCTTTTGGTAAGCAAAGAGGCTTTGTGTTGGCGTTGGCAGGGCATGACATGGATAGAGGATGGAATTGGATTTTGTTTTGGATCCGAACCCATCTCTCCGGTTTTTAGTTTCGCTTTGAGCTTCAGTTCAAGCCATTATAGCTAAAAGCTGGAATTACGAGCATAAAGAGATATAGTAAACAATAACGAGCACGGCGCAAATTTGAGGAAAATAGGTATCTAATGTTTAATTAGAAAAGGGTGACTTTGAAAAAATATCTTGCTACTGTTATGTCTGTGCAAAACAAGTAATAAAACATGTTGGGCACGTTAATAAACATCAAACACAAATAAGGTATAAAAAGTTATATCAGACACTATATCCAGCTATTGCAGAAAATAATATCTTGCACGTTACATGATGATAAATTTAATGCTCCTGTGCTACACTTTAAAACCAAAAAAATAAAAAACTCTGTGATATTAACCCTAAACAACCATTTCATTGTCTTCGTTGACAATCTCTATATTCTTGTATATAAAACTTGACCAAATAACTTGTTAGTAAAACTCACCCATTCTGCCATTACATTACTCTGCATCATTTACTTCGACAATAACGTACCGATTTAACAGAAGCTGTCTTTCTGTGAAGTAGTCTTGCATAAAATAAAATCCCAACATATTCTCAACCTTTCCAATTCAACACTTAAATTTAACGAATTGCAAATCGTCTTGTTAACCGTGAGTTTAATTGTGTTGGCTAGCTGGTTAGGCATGTGAGTAGTATATCTCGCTATCTCGCTATGAAGTAAATTCAAGCGATCGTTGTGGAATCAAGGGGCTAGTAATGTAAGAATCAATCTCGAAATGAGCGTTTAGAATTCAGAATCAAGAAAGAACTAAAGTAAGAAGAGTTTCTTCCAATCTTTGTAGTAAAATTAACTATTGCTGTGGATTGTATTACTTCTGCTGATGATTTTCTACATGTATACCTATGCCAAACACGATTCGACGATTCTTTTTGAGTTCATTTTATCTCTGGCAACTGCATTACGCAAGATCTTAGTTCATTAAATTTCTAAAACATTAATACCTGCTCGTTTGCTCAGTTCTTGTCTCGTGTCCTGTTTGTTGGAGTTGATTTTATGCTCGACTTTAATTTCACTGGGATGTGTTCAATCTTTCTCCGTTTTACTTTATTAGTTGGAGATTATTGTACTTCAGAAAAAGAGCTCCCGGCCAGCCAAACTCGACAAAAGACTACTACACTGGTATATACATGGAAAGGACAATTTGAAACTAACCGAGTAAAGTAAACCAAACTATCTACAAGAATGCAGAGCATTCGTTCTCAAAAGCATACATCAATTCATTTCATTGCTTGTTTAACTTGGATGGACGGACTTGTTTGTTCCTATATCTTCTGTTCTGTCTGGCTAGTTTGATGTTGGTCGTGAAATTCATTACTTGATTTCAATTACAGTATCTCGGACCTAAAAGCAGCAGCAGACAGTTTCATTATTTGATTGGAGTTGTAGAGAGAAGCCGCTATTCTCTCTCAGACTCAAGTTAATAAACAAGTAAAAAATAATAATTTTATGATACAGACTTTGAATTTGATTTTGATTCTTCTTGTCAATTTTTATTCTTCGCTGTCGTGAATCCTTGTGTAAGAGGAGCTGCGGGGGATATTAGAAGAGTTAATTCAATCGGGAAAGTAGCTTGTAGTCTGAAAATGATCCTAAGCATACAGATACTGCGATGAGTTGATTTGGTTTGTTGGTGATCAAGTAATTGCATTTCATGAGAAAAGTAGTTTGTTGGTTTTTGTGATAACATTTTTTTACGTGGTCGTTCCGTATTCACGTCACACGAAAAATACCAAGGAATGAACAATGAATAAAGATCAATGAAATAAATAAATGAAAAATTGAAATTAACCGAGCAGACAAAACTAATTCATTCTCTGCTTAGTGCTTAGATTTTTTTCAAGAATTTTACGAGCATTCATTTGTAGCGTGATAAATCGACAATAGATTAAATAGTAAAAGGTTGGAGCGTAGGCTTTTATGAGTTATAAATATTCAGAATTACCAATTACCATTTGAATTAGCCGCAATAAACGTTTGGTTTGCAAACTGGTTTTTATTTTGATAAAACTCAACAATAATTAATCTTTTAAAAGCACCGTAAAACATCTGCCTGTCATGCAAAGCAGATTTTGAGTTCCACAACAGCCGACTTAGACTTCAACCAGTATCCTAGCCCATGCCCATTTTGGTTCTTTCCATGTAAAAGCTGTTATTGTGAAAAAATGATTCATTTCTTGTCACTGATTCATGTCAAAACTCCAAAAGTCAGACAGTGCAATGCATATAAGTAGAACCAGCCATCCGGGCACCCACCACAAAGTGGAAACAAAGATAAATACTGATATGACGTGATATGATATTGATAAGATAAGGGCGACATAACGCGAGCACGAAATAAGAGAACAACTCGTAACTTTTGGCTTTAAAATTGAATCTAAAATCAAGTCATGATCGAGCTTGAAACCAACAACCTTGATAATCCGAATTGGAATATTTTCCCTTGTTTACTCTGTTGTAAATCGCCAAGAAACTCGTTACAATAATCGTTAGCTGATTACACTGCTAACTCTTGGGCTCTGGCAACGCCAACTGGTTTATTAAATGGTACTGGGTAAACCTTTTTAGATGATCGATATGTCCATACGTATGTCTGTTGGTCCGTCATCTTGTCCTTGGGAATGTGTCAAAGATCAAGAGGTCAAGCAAAACTTTTTAAACAATTTCATCTAAGAGTTCAGCCGGCTCTGGCATCATGTCCCTCAATCCCTCGCAAAGACAAAATTCAAATCTATTGCTGGCCAACGTTTCATCCTTTGGTTATATCATTTATAACAGTTTATTTGCACTGATTTCTTCTGCTCTTACTTAACCAGAGTTTTGTGTTAAGAATTGACGTTGGGTCGCACTTGAGTGGTTTTAGTTCTCTGATAAGTTGTAGAGCAACAAAACAGAACAGATAGCATCAGAAAGAAAGTAAAGTCGTGCTGGCTTAAAATAAATTAGTTTGTAGAAATAAACTAATGGCAGAATGCTATAAGTGCAATTACAGCTCGGATACTTATGGATCAATTTATTGACATACAGTTTATTCTACAAAGTGAATGCTCCGCCTAAATAAAAAAATCCAAACGAATAAAAAATTCCAACGACGATGCACCGGATCGATTATTTAGAACAATTGGAACTGGGCGAACTTTACATGATTATTTCAAAGTTTCAACATGCAACCTTCAAGCAAATTTTGATAAGGCCTAGTGACAGCACTGTTTTTAGCTTCATCCAATACAAGGCTCCAAATAATATGGTTGTGCTAAATTATCAATGACTAAAATTTCAGTTCGCCAAAAACTTTGTCCTAGTAGTGGATATTTCAGCGAAAATTTCGAATACCCAAACTTAAAATTATGATGGGTATCATCATCTTTGTAACTTTCCTATTCATACCAAATCACCAACAGGGTTTAAACTCGATTTTTTCGTAAATGTTTCATCACAGCTTTTAAAAAAATAAAATCAATATTAAGAGTCCGTTTTGCACATCATCGTTTTAGAAAAAAACTTTAACAACTTGTAGACCATAAAAGTAAAAAAACAAATTCTTTGCAGTATTTTTTATCTATACCGTTTTACTTACACATTGCGTGTCTGTTCCACTCGCCCATTCCAATTTTCAACTCGAAGAATATTTAATCTTAATCTCTGTTCTTCCACTTAGGATGATGGTTTATTGGATGGAAGGTTGCTTAAAGTCAAAGCTGCTTGGCTGTGGCTGTTTTCTGTTAAATAAACTAAGCCAAAGTACAACTGTACAGTATGGATGTGGGATTTCGTCTTTTTCATTCCAAACTACAATTCCTGCATATGTGGTTCGTCTTTACGGCTTTTTATTCATCTGTGCAGCAGTGATAACCGTGCTAGTGTGTAAATCTATCGCAAAAATGAAGGTACCTTGTGAACTTAACTCCACCAAAATAAATTCGGCGTAGTAAATAATAGTAGTAATACTACCACAGATGTTTTTTGCTCGTAGTAAAACCCATCTTAAATTGTATTTGACGCTTATTTTGTAGATCCCAATGTACAGAGCTGCAGTGTGATGCGTAGTATGCAAGATTTGAACGAGTGTGCATCACAGGTACCATTATTATTAGATCGTAAAATTACCTCGCGCTCTCATGACTGAACTTTACTGAACTGCGAATCGTGCAGAGTTTGCTTGGATTTGCCAGTTTTGTTGCTTCCTCAAGTACACAATAGCGATTTAGTGCTTAAATAACTAACAGCTATTATTATAATAACAATCAACAATAAAGGTAATAATGGTACCTGCATTTAATGTTTTTACTTACGACTTTGCTTTTGTTCCATTACATACATACTTTCATTCGTAGAACATTCGCCAAACCAGAACATAGCATACTGACTCAACTTTTTTTAAAGAATTACTTGAGTTTTGTGCTTATCAATCGTAACATTGGAATAACTGTATAAATAATCGAGTAACCCAACCACCAGCCTGGGTTACAACAGTCGTTGCAGACTTTGGAACATTTTATTTTGAGAAAAATTGGAATTCTCTTCCCTTCTTCTAAAATACTGATTGCACTTCAACTAACCGCTAATCTAAAACTTAAAACAAAGCCAATGTTCGAAAATCGATTTTCTGTTTTTGCCAACATAACATAACATCGTGAAACTACTAAAATCGATTTTAATCAATATTGGCAAAATGTTTCATTAAGTTTTAGACGAGTTACATGTATTGCATTGCATTGCGTTTGGTCTTGTAATGTGGGTTGGCTAGGCAGGCTGTCTGTTCCTTCGTTCCATGTACATGATAGACAAGTAATATGTAACTGGAAAATGTAGATAGTTTGAGAAGTTTGGCCAGCAATAGGATAATGCTTCCTTCAATTTATAAACGGTGGACTGGACATGCATTAATCACACATTCAATGGCATCAATAATTCAATAGAGTTCCACTAAAACCAAGCAAGTAACAAGTAGGCATAGAAGGACAAGCACACAAGAATGAGGGATGGACGGAATGGTACATTTGACATTGGCTAATATTACATACCATCAACTGCCAGACAATTCTCTGTCGACATCGACATGCATTTGCAATTATTTGGCATGTAACACTGGAATCCAGTGACTGGATGGAAAGAAATGTGATTAACCTCTTTTTGACCATATTTAATATATTTATTGACCCTTGACGCCTAAATATAGCGTCACAAATTCATCTGTTGACAACCAATTTTAACAAACATTA
>JAAXNX010003686.1:0-10213 GCA_036491905.1 Folsomia manolachei
AAGGAAAGTTGTGTCCATTCCTTTATCCAGTTATGCGTGCCATGTGTAACCATATTTTCACCTTCCAGTCTCTATTTTCAAATAAAATACAGTGATAGTTAATTCAAATCACTTATTACATATATACACGCATATTAGTACTCTCGTATTATAAATTTATACTTGTGCCATTTACACACCCTGGGACTTTGAGTTCTGTCGGTTTCTCGTTATAAAATAATATGAAGGGTCGATAATCTCAATCTCAGTTTATTATTGCAACTTGAACCGAATTGAGCTGAGCTGGAGTCCTTCGGAGTTACAGGATTTGGTGTAAAGTGCCGGGAACGTAAGGTACCTCGAAGTGCTGTGATTCTTAGTGAAATTACTTTGGTGGATTTGGATAACATCATGATAACACACTCAAAAAGTGATGGAGAGTTTCCTTGCCAAATTCCGATGTCGTGCCCAAGTATGTCACTCATTTCCAAATCTTATATATTTTGTATATCGCACAATATGTATTATAGGAGAGAATTTTGTCGTAAATGCTGAGCAAGTGATAAGGTAGTGGAATGATGAGCTATTTAACAGGGAGTTAGCAAAGTCATAAACCAGCGGGTCTGGCCTACTTCTATCGTTAAGTCGGACTGTAATGTAGTGAGTGGTCAGTCAACAGTAATCTACGAATGATCGTAAAATGCATGAGTGACAGGAAACTTGTGCCTGGCAGTTTTCTATTGTATCAATCTCTGTTTTTTAGTGTGCTAGCCAGCATGTAGATTTATGGTTTGCAAACTTTTGGTACTGTACGACAAATCTGTACATTTCCTTCACAGTTTTCTATGCCAATCATATTTCACATGGTTGCTCAACATGCCCGGTTGGTTATGCACCAATTGTTCGTTACACATTATCGGTCGACTTGCTTCAGTCAGAAAAGAATCACAAAACAAAACGTGTAGCACGTATCAAAATGGGACAAAGTTAGTAACTTTCAATCTCGTGGTAAGCTTTGAAAGAACTCAATTGTTTGACAAATATTTTGTTGACCACTTTAATGAAATCAAGGTTTAGCGGTGGGAATGAATTAATGGGTTCGTTTTGACATTTATTAATGGGACGAAGTTAAAGTTGAGTGTTTCTCTTGTTGTATAACGGAAGATATATTGCGTGTCAATGTGTTGGCCGCTTAGTTTCGCCAGAAAGTTTGAATTGGGTTTACCAAACGGCATTACATTCGTTAAGATTTGATAACTTTGCTTGGAGATTTAAAAAAATAAGGTAGCCGTAACTAAACCCAGAAAGTTTGAATTGGGTTTACCAAACGGCATTACATTCGTTAAGATTTGATAACTTTGCTTGGTCAATATATTGGGTGGAGTGGGTTGGAATATACTAAACAGCTAAAACTGTGTTTTGCTTGAGGTTGATGGCGTATAGTGCACGTGAAATTATATGCTCGATTTGTATGGTCGATTTGTATGCACTCTAAATCGCTTATTGAACATCGAGAATCTTAATGACCAAAGGCTGGCATAATCCCTGAGCTGGAATTAATGACAGGATTCGAAACCTTATTCCATTACTGTTTTGCTTTCTGGGTTTAGTTACGGCTACCTTATTTTTTTAAATCTTCACACCACGGTTTCGGACNTGTTTTGCTTTCTGGGTTTAGTTACGGCTACCTTATTTTTTTAAATCTTCACACCACGGTTTCGGACAATTGCATTCGCCGAAACTTAAATTAGTGAAGTGTTGCAAATGAGTAAGGGTAGTCTCTTCGTTCTATTACTAAACTTCGTTTCATATTTATATAGCTATTTGTATTTTTCTAACTGTAGGCTTCCAACTTTCTGCGTTGCGTGCAGAAGAATATTAATATTAATCGAGTGCAAACTGAAATTCTACATTTTCTGAACGAGTATTGCACCTTGCAGAACGAGATATGGTTTCGTTTAATGAGCTCTAAATCTTTTTGTTCATTGGTGTTTCTTGACTGTAGTTTATTAATTTTCTATAAAGCTAATTTTAGTATACTATTCGTATAATTCCTGAGTATGCCCTGATACAAATATCACATGCGCGTTTTAATTGGCAGTAGAAAATTTCTCAGAAATTTCGTGTATGGCTTTTTGATCTGGATTCTCGAGTGGTTCATTGCAGTAGATGCTACAAAACTTTTACAGATTTTCACATTCTATCTACATAGATATATTTTTTCCACTCTACATTTTCTTTTCTTTGCAATGGAGTGTTTGTGACTAAATTAGAGTACAATTAGTAATGAATAGTAATGATCGTATTGCGATGTATTTTAGATTAGTAGACTGATTGATTATGACGAGCTGGGCTGTCAATTCTGTCAAAGCCATGCAAGTCTTAGATTGTGTCCTCTTACCTTGCATAAATCACACACTTGATTTCTTGTTGATTGAATGTTTAGATTCTGCTTGCTAACAATAAGCCGTTTCTTTCAAAACATCATTCAAAGCTCTTCATAAGTTGCCAGCTAGGACTTTGCGTAATTATGATCAAATCAAAAAGCTTCGAGTTGTTGTTTTAAAAGGGACACATACACAAAAGCGATTCTTCTTATGCATTCAAAGCAATAAATTCTTTAATAAATAATACAATAGCTCATAGCACTTAATATCCACTCGCTCAGGGTTTTTCAAATGCATGCATATACATAGATGAATGGAATGAGAGTTAACTGTGTTGATTCAAAATATTTTGAAACTGCATGACGAGGTATGATTTATTGATTGGGAATTAGTTAATTTAATAGGACCCGTTGAGCAACCGCTGCTTTATTGTACTTCAGAGATATAGATGAATGAAAAACTAAAACCTTGTGCATGGATTATTGATCTATTTTTTCTTTCATTACACCCCGCACCGTGACTCCACAATCGAATTCCGATGCTAATTTTGGCTGCATTTCATATTTAAATAATATCATATGGTCATGAGATAAACCGTGCATTTGGCCTGGTTATCTTATTCGTATAAAGTATTCTCTGTGTGTATTATTGCCGGTTACCTGTCTTTGGTTAAAGCACTTCGTTTCATTGACCGGCAACTACCAATATTTCGAAAGTTATGATCTATACTGACTCCGTGATATTGATATTAGTGATATATTTTTGGTTAATACCACATTCTGAATTCGAACAGGAGAATGGTTGGGTGTTCCTTTGCCACACTCTTTGGCAATCATGTTAATTAATCATGCGTCATTAATAATTTTTTTTACCATAGACGGTTAGTAATAAGTCGGCTTGCTCTAATGCATATTAAATATTTGCTCTTGATCACTGTCTAAGCAGCGATTTGTGCGTAATTAAGGAAATTAAAGATTCCAATCTTTTAATTGTCCACAAATTTTTCATTGTCATACTGAAGAATTGCAAATTAGTTAGTGGACTGTCATTTGGCCGTAAATGATTGTGCAAAATTAAGTTTATTCAGTAAGGGCAAAAAGGTTTGCTCTAAAAAAAATTCATAGTAAGTTGTATTTGTAAGCTACTGGTTCAAATCAACTGATGAATAATTTTACAAGTTACTGCACTAATATTGCTAAAATTTGCAATTGTTTAGATGATGCCTTCGAGCTTCATAGAGTCATTATCTAAAATATTTTAGTAGATTTGTTGGTAAACACAAACGAAGTTTTTACTATAGCTATTCCCATTCACTCAGCCATTTATTGTCTGGCGAGCATATACGAGAAAATGAAAAAACGCCCCAACGAAACAATAATATGGAGATTGGCTCAGAGCCACGAATTACTTTTGCCTCTTCTAATTTGAAAAGGCACTTACAAATAAAAATTAACCTGATAAGGTATGCTCACATTTTGCATATAACTTCAGATTTTTTTCATTGAATTAGGATTGAAACAATTTACAATCAGTTTGGTATTGAGAAAGCAAAGTTTGCATGACCTGTTGATCTCTGTGATTTTGATTGTTAGCAAATTTTCAACAATCAAAATGGTGGTAATAGTAAAGCTTGGGTAGATTTGCTATTGATGATTTGAAGGCTATAATTCCATTATTTGTCCTCGGCACGTAAGACAAAAGGATTCTCCTTTGTCAACTAAAACATATCACACAGCAACTGTACATCACCATCGGCATGGAAGACTTGTAGATAAGTTTGAAGTATTATATATGCAGCAGTCCTTTCATGCCGCGTGGGTGAGTGAATAGAGCAATTTGACACTTCATTGAGCACGATGTAAGGTGTCAGAGTTTATGTCAGGAGTTATGTACTAATGTATACGAACTTGGACTGAGCGTGAGTCAGTACAAGTAGTATGATTATTTAATTTCTTTAGTTGAACTGTGTAATCGCAATCTCGAATTGTGAACGGAAATGAGAGGTTCATCTTGGCTTGGCGGCTGAGTTTTTATCAACTTAGCATAATGAAAATGTTTAGCACCCGAAGTAGAGATACAGACAGAGTTACTTGAAAGAGCTTTGTTCTTAATTGTTCGACGAACTAAGAACTTTGAGGTGAATGCAGTTTTGTTTGTACTATTTTATGTTTACGCGGAACATATAGGGCCTGCATTTTTAAGATCTGATGGCGATAGATACATAATAAGTAGGAATGTTATTTATGCCGTGGACGAGGAAAAGTTTTATATTTTGCAAGAAATTTGATGGTACCCTGTTCTGCCAACAAAGAAATGTATGTGTGGTTTATACCTGCCTAGCGAAATCATCACATTTGGGGTGCAAACGTCAAGTGCAAATTGCGAGTTACAAGTTAAGCTGCGATTTTGTGTTCCGCTCATCTTCATTATTTACCTTTAGGCTCGTTGAAAACGTTGATCTTTTCAATGCATGGTCTTGTCAATTCTATTGTACACGATCTTGCATCAGCCATATTCGCACGTGGGTCATAGAAATCCCTTGGGTGATATCACTTAAAACTTTACAATTGTGCATTTTTGTATTTTAATTAGGTATCTGGCAGTGAGTTTGTGATGGATGGAATGGGTAGATGTTGATGAGTGGAATTACAAAACCCCACATGCATAAGCTAAAGTTGACTCGGTGTTACTGTTCGTTGAGTTGATAGTCAAACATCAAAATATAATACATATTACAAATTTTATAATTAAGTACATCAGTGTTTTTAGAATATGATAGTATTGTATTATTCTTTTAGGGAAAAGTGTAAGGTATTTAAACAAAAACGTCAAAGGAAATGTATTTTTCAATTGCCCTTCCAGCCAATTTTTTTCATTTTCAGACAATTATATGTCAATTGCCAAATTAAAAGTGGTGCTGTTGGACTGTGAGCCAGGGCAAATTTTGGCAAGGACTTAGAGTACAGAAGTAGCTAAAATGCCAACTGGAGTAAGATTTCCTTGTCGGTGTTTGGATTTAAAGCAGATTTTAGTTCACATCGTGGTCAACAATTTGTGGTTTTAGTCGCTGAGTCATGTTCGAGTTTGGTTATTGATTTGTAAACAATTCGTCATTCACTATATTATTGTGGGAAGCAGGACCTTTTGCACACCCAACATAAATTTAGAATTGAATTCATTAGTGTGTAACCCAAGGAAGTCTTCCAATTTTTATACGCCCTTTAGGAATGTTTCATGACACCTGTTCGGCTGACACTGGGCTCATAAATTCAAAATGTCACAAAGTTTGAATACAGATGGACAATCCCATGAGAGATTTATGCCATATTTATGCCTATAGACACGAATAATAATATTACAAGAAATGGTTATGCCATAATTCTATGTCGATGGTTTTGTTAAAACTGACTTACGCTAAGTGAATTAAATTGAGCTGCTTTAAAAGGTATGGTTTTACAGCAAATGGAATTTAAAGCATGTGTTTCTTTTCTAAAATTGTAAATTGTTGGTATTTTATTTTATTTCATCACTGTCTCGAGTTTGCGGACAGACGGACATATAACGATCTTATAAGTTTGTTTTATCCCTTAATAAATAGAATGCTTTTGTTACTAGCTGTATTGGTTTGGTGCACGTTAGCTAACCTCATACGTACTTCTTTCTTAAGATACCACCCCCAACAAAATGTTCATCTCCAGTATGAATATCTGTACATAACGTCGTTACGGGATTCCTCCCCTCCGGTTTTCTACGATTTTTTTCTCACCTCCAGTCAGCACAGGTGTATGTTAATAATATTGAACAAAAAATCTACTTCTACGGCCATTTTCATGACTTTGCTATACGAATACATGTACCAGTTATACACTCTGTTTACTGACAACTCGGCACATAACATATAGGAATGGACTGGAATGAACTCTCTAGAGTATATTTATTATCCGTAGTTAGTTTGAACCTGCTAGCTAGTTGAACAGTATAAATGTTTGTTCGTTATTCGTTAATAGCTTGTTGTCCACTGTAAGAATGGGAGAGGAGTTAATGGCAGATGAGTGCAGGCAGGTAAAGGTAAATGAATGTGGAAAAAGCAGGTTCACTGGTATGTTGTAGTAGGTGATGTGAAGAGTAAAGGTTCTAATCTTCGGTTCGTTAATAATCTTGAGAAAGATGCTTCATATTATGGTCCTGTATTGCCTAGTTATACCACTGCCACTCCTGGCGATTGTTCGTTGATTTGGTTTCTTTGGTGGTTTAGAATAGTACACGTTACTCACTCGCAGGTGAATCATTCTTACCTGTGTTGCTCTCGCGAGGTTAAGATTTATAAAAACTCTAACCGCCCTTCTTACAATGGATTTAAGCACATTTTATGAAGTTATAAGTAATAATTTTAGTCGATTTGGATTTTGAATTATTAGTATTTGTGACCGGAACAGGACGGATTGACAAATACTTTAATGTGTGCCAATGTGACGATAGTATGAATATTTTACAGTGAGTTTAACGCGACATTTAACTTTAAACGGACACTTCCCCATTTAATACATTCCTAACATTTACTGTATACTATCGAAGAGATAAGTTTTCCTCGTGCCGTCTGTCGTGTTGCATAGATGTGCTTCGGAAATTGAATAATGTGACAAAAAAGTTAATTGGAATTTGGTGCAAATTTTGACGTTGACGACAACAAAATCAATTAACGCGTCCCCCCTTGGCTTGACACATTTTCCCATGTTTTATCCTACAGTGTAAATGGACATTTACTCAGATATATGGTTGATCCAAGATTGTGACAAATTCTGTGTGTTCTTGCAAAATAAAATAAGACACAATGATCATCAACAATGCATTGAACTGAAGAGAACCGTTAGTTGAAATTGAAAATAAATTCAGTGAAAATATCGGGATTAGCTTTCCACTTTTTCGACGTAACGACTTTGTTCAGTACCAACAGTAATGAAAATTTTTCCCGCGTCCCTTGACGAATTACTACTCTTGTAACACAGTTAAGTGCCGATACCGAATGCTTTGTTGCTTTCTTCATGTTCTATTACTGAAGAGAATAGAAATATTAAAGGAATTCTCCACCTCGCCCTACCTGTTCCTTGGTGCCCAAAATCTTCTTCTGCTCACCAACTGAGATAAAGAACAGAGTAATAGTACGGGACTGGAAGGCAGAAAACCGGTGATTATTACTTCAAAATGGTCCCTTTGTTCCTTGAAGTTGATCTGATACATCTTTTTCTCCCCACTACTCGATCCACTTTACTTCAAACCACAAAGCCACATATAAGAGCCTGAACATTAGTCCAAACCCCAACTTCTCCGTTTTATTTCTTACTACAAAGAAAATAAATCTGTTCATGTTGTCTCACACAAGGATTCTTTCATCTCTTCCATCCAATTCTCTGCCCAGCTAACCTTTAAGGATAAGGTTACCTCATCTTCATTCGACCCGTCTAGCGTGGCAGTTAAGGAATGTTTTGTATTATACATAGATACCTTGGTGAAATTAAGATATTTTGCTCAATGTAAATGTAACTAGTGTGTCTGTGAGTGTGGGCTTTGTTCATTGCAAGTAACCACAGTTTGTTTTCGCTGAACAACGTTTGCTCTTTATAGTGGAATTTAATGGATGACATCAGGTTAAATTACACTAATGCAACGGAATGGTTTTATGAAAAACATGACGGCAGCGAAGAACATGAACAGGCGACGGAACAAAGGGTAAAACCCAATGATAAAAACGAGGAAGATGATGTGAAAAACTCACCAAACAATTCAAACTTTGAGAATGAGCAAGATTTGGAACTTTTAGATGTTTATCCCTTGACGCTACCTTTTAGAGTTGGAAAAATAATCCAGAAAATGGCTCCGGTGACCACCTTCTGCGCAACTGTACCAAATAACCATCACAATCTAGTGCTAAATAATCTCAATCGAACCAAAAGCTTGGATAATCTTAACTTTGAAGAAAAGAGACAATTAATAGCTAGTACATTGTCTCTTGCGGATCAGTTTGTCATTTCTTATGGTGAGTTAATTCATTCATTGGTCAGATTCAGATAATTAAATTAACATAAAAAATTAACATGCATTCATAAAAACAAACTCAATGCAACCAATATATAGATAAATATAATTAAATCAATCAAATCTCTCTTAAGTCTGTTGCCGGGTTGGTAATGTAGATGAACTTGTTCCGTTCTCCACTTGCAGTTGGCAAGAAACGCTCCACAATGAATGGCGTGGATCAATGAGTGTAATTGTTGAATTCCAAACACTGAAGTCGTTTTGTGGTACTCCTAGCGTTACAAATACAATTTTGAATACCAGCTCCGACCAAATTATGCGCAAGTTTGATGCATTAACTTATCGAAGACCTGAAAAATAGAATCCTAAAGCGTTCGTAATTGACGACCACGATTTACTTTTACATCGCATCCAATTGAACTGTGTGCACATAGTTTTGAAAAGATATGGTAAAAATCATTTAAATTGCTTTGGATTTTTTGAACTTTCACCGTAAACTCGTCGTACGAGTAGTTCATACCATTTTTGCAATTCAGCAACATGAATTGCAGAAGCAGACCAGAAAGCTATTAACTGTGGTCTAGATAGGAAAGAAGGACGACAACGCTCAAATGTAAGAGTATCGCTGGAGCCTTGCTTTTTTATTATATTCGCCTATTCAACAGGAATCAATCGTCGGTTAATGGTTCTTTGGGTTGGTGAATACCTTACACTGTTGTACAATTAAATCAAGCAGACCATCATAATGAAAACACACAGAGTTCTGTAGATTACATTGATCATTCTAAAGTTCTATTCCTTGTTTATCCTTCAGGCGATTCGGGGATTTACTTTCTTTTTTAGATAGGAAAAGCTGTGGTTTGTTCTTAATGTGGAGGCTAACTAGCCTATTGCACAGTCTTGTTAATGGTTGGTTGATTATTTTATGATTATCACAGTCGACAATAAGAGACCTCATACATGCATGCACTGTACCGCACTGCGACACTCTCACAGAAAAGTACGGTTCCTTCTTCTATCAATGATGCGCCTCGGAATCTTTAGTTCAAACTCAAATTTGACACGTCATTCGAGAATTTTGGTTCATTAGCATTGCTGTCGGGCCTTCACTATAGCCCACAACGGATGGTGTGGCGTAGTGGGATGTTTTGGTTAGAAATACAAATTAGTAGTTCACTCCAACAAGAAAAAGAAAGAGCTAGTTGCGGACTAAGCTTCAGCTTTCCTTCCTCTCTATTGAAAGTAGTTTTTCAAACCTTCTTTTAGAGTTAGAATATAAGAGGATTTTGGCTGATGTTCGAGGTTAATGATAATAGTTTTCCTTTTCGTGTTCCGTAATGATTTTGGTTGCAGTGTGGTTGCCGAGATGGGAGCGAAATCACCGGTATTAGAATAAGGTGGTAAGGTATGCTGTTGAGGGGGATTCTTTCTTGATGATGATGAGAAATACGCAAATGGAATTGTTTCAGAGGATGGAATAAACTATGTCCGTCTGGCTGCTGTGGCTGTCTGCTTTTTTTGAACGTGTCGCAGATGTTAAAAATGTACCTGGAGCCAAGAAAAAGAAATTGGCGTGTGGCTCTTGTCTAGAAAACTTACTTTCTTTATCCAGCAGCAGATATACTTTATACGTTACTTTACTGCTTAGTATTGGTGACAGATTTTTTCTTGGGAAGTTATTTTCTACCATAACGAGAACTGGCATCATTTTTTGACATTCACGGGTCTGAATGGATGAAACTACATAAACCATTGTTGAGATGTTAAAAACCAGTGTGCGACCCGCAAGAAATGAAGTGCAAAAAATGACTGCA
>JAAXNX010003687.1:0-10212 GCA_036491905.1 Folsomia manolachei
CTTGGGCATCTTTCACCTTCTCAGCATTTTTCCTTTGTCTCTTTTTTATTTATTTTGGATATATTCCTGTCAAAAGGGTGGAATTGAGGACAATTCAGAACAAAGGACATGAAGAGCAATTGGCATGATTACTAGGAGGCTATCGGGACGATACTTAAAAGATCCTTATCCTTGAAGGCCACTTTTTTTGGAAAGGTGAAAAGAAAGTGAATCATAAACTGGAATCATTAACCATTTAAGAATTGTTCTTTCCAATTTTGCTTGATTTGGCCACCGATGAAAAATAATAGGAATATTTATTCACCTGAAATCAAAACCAGGTGAGATACTTCATGGCAAAATTTAAAAGAAAGCTTCAACTTGCTGGATATTATCCAGTGAATATATTTGTAAAAGAAAGTTGAACCAACAAAACTCCGTCTCTCTTTAGTATACTTTTCCTAGCATAACTAACTTTCTCAAACTTGTACAATTTTCCCAATCACACTTCCCAAGTCCAGAACTTGAAGAAAGTTGGGTGCACCCGGACTTTGTTCACAGACCAACTTTCACTTCCAAAGAAAGCTAGCAAGTTTTGAGTAAACTTCTTTTTTGCAGCCACAAACTTTTTCAAGTCCTTTGGAGGAAAAATCTGAGACAATTAGATATTTAATGAAAATAACCAAAATTAAAATTTGGCCATAAAGTTAGCCAACCAAAAACTCGCATTTCTTAAAAAAAACAGTATCTGTAATCTTACTGGTAGTTTGCATCCTAAAAATGGATTCTAATCATAAATTGAGATGAACACAGTAGTTAGAGCCGCCAACCAGATTAACTGGATCGTTTCTTAAATAAACATGTCACCTAATTAAGTTCAACTACTATTTTAATTGTTATTTTATTCACACGGCGTCTAAAACTCGCATCGCATCATATTTAAAATAATTTTTGATTTCCGTTTCTTCCTTTCCTTGCACACCACTCCCACCCACCAAAGTTACAAAAATATGTAAATCCAGTTCTGACCACATTCCTCTTGGAATTCTCTCACTTTCCCTTCCTTCCTTCCGGTTGTCTGGCTCCATCATCCATCAACTTCGACAGCTTTCACCTTCACCGAATGCATGAAAACTCCGTCCATGGGGGATACAATTTGGAACAAGACTTTCCTTTCTCCACTATCCATACTTTCTCGGGAATTGGATGGCTAGGGACTCCCTTCTCTCTCCCCACTGGTTAGGGAAATGAATCCAACATTTCTATATGTACATCCCAGTCCTAAAATACAGAGTTTTATCCATTCCCACAATTTCACTCCTTTGAATTCACTATTCAGTCAATGTAAAGGTGTGAAAAGATGCAGAATTTACTTTGGAAATCTATAAAACCCACAAAAAGCCCTTCCAATCATTCAAGGAGAGTTTAGCCACCTGACCGGAATTCTGATCAACTCCTGGATAAACTGGAATTTTACAATATCAAAAATTCCGTCATTTCTATCAAATCTAAAGAAATTGTCATCATTTCAAATCAGATACAACTCCCATTCTGTTTGTTGAATCCATAAAAACGTCAACCTTCCCAAATTCCTGGTTGTAAGTTGATCATTTAGCAAATTGAGTAAGAAATTGAAACCTTTATTTCTTTTACTCTCTCTCTCCCTGTTTTTTAGTCAATGGAGTGGAAAAGAGGTTTCTCAATCCATTGTATCTTTATTTCGGGTGACTCCATTGTCACAAGCTCCATTCCTTTATCTTGCGATGACAATAAAATGAAATAGAAAATGGAACCAAAGTCAAAACAAAAGTAATGAAATGACAAACTCAATCCTGTAATGGACAGAGAAAGGTGAAAGTCATCCACTTCCAAACATGAATTCAGACTGATCCATCCGGAATCCGGGACTTTTCAAAAGTCCTTCCATTGTGTCCCCTGGACTGGAAAGGAATCCTGTCCACAAGAGACAATAAGAAGCTTCGAAGCTTGGCTGATGTGATGGGAAGGAGTTCAAGAGGAAAATTGATTCTTGGATGGCACCCCGTCCTGGATTTCGGACTTGTATTTCCATTCAGGGTGAAAGTTGTGTTAACTAATTTTACAAATCATGGAAGGACTGAACCTCCTATGGTCGGACCCACCTTTCACCCCTACTAAAAAATAAATAACCACAGTCATAAGTTTAAGGTGTGAAATATCAAAATCCACCCAAATTTCAGATTTTACTGACTTAATTCAATTTATTTCACAATTTTAAATCTCAGTCCGGCCTTCAAGTCGTACATACTATTCCCTGTCACCAGGCTTTCTCCAAATGAAAGTATTGACCAGGAAATGTCCCTTTCTCTCGTCACCCAGCCACTAATTAGTTCCCAACCAACCACATTGGAATAATGGAGCCCATTCACTAATTGTCCATTCTATTCCAACACCACATTCAGGACGGAAGTAAAAGTAAATGACTGCCCTGCTGGTGGCTAAGCCCCGATTTATTTTATTCACTCTGGAATGGTCAGTCTGAACAAATTACACCTCATTAACAACAGCTCCCACTGAATAATCCAGTCCATTCTGCAGTATAGTTGACCAAAAACGTGTCCTTCCACCTCATTACATCCCATTATCCAGGCGGACATTATTGTGACTTGACTTTCTCCATTTATTTACTTGCCACGTTCCCACCCACCAAATGGAGAAATTATCCTCTCTCTCCTCACACCCAGTCCGTGACAATGTTTCAGTTTTATTCAGGAGGAATCCAAAGAAATGACTTGTTCCCCAGCCTCATTGTAACTGAACTTCCTTCTTTAATAAATTCATTATTAAATCGTGTGGACAACCATGTCTGGCATAATTTACATCCCTACAATTCCGGATTGGCTGACCTCAACGGAGCAACAAGTGCGTAATCACCACTCTCATGAATAAATGATTCCTCCTCAACCACCCCTTCTGGAGACTCCAGATCAAAGGACCGTAGGATGATCCTTTCTCTACAAAAAATAGCTTCAACTCCTCCAATTCCAGTTGCATTCCATTTTTTGTGAGAACGGAATAACTGAATTTAAAGCCCCATTTAACTCCCAACTCCCTTCTTTCCCAGTTCAATGTATGAAAAGTGGAGTCAAACGCTTCCAGCTCTAGATTTAAAGTAGTTTAACTCTACTTTCTCCTGGATTTACCTTCACTTCACCTTCTTTCTCCATGTAAATCTTGGTAATGGTCTCATTCTAAATCTGCGGATCAAGGGAGTCCCATTGAGCCGTCTGTATGAATACTACTTTCACTTTCCCTTCCACCACTCAATTTATGGGAAATACTTAACTGTCCACCTTTTTTATGGAGATGTCCCTGTCAAAAGTGGGCAGAATTTGACATCCATTCCAAAATAAGTTGTTTACTCCGACAGAAGAAGTTATCTTGGAATTTTGATGCGTTTTGAAATACATTTCAATAAATTGTGACCACATTTCCTTATTTATGAAGGATGAGTCTTCCCTTGAAATGAAGATGGACACCTTCAGACCCCACCCCTGACCAGAAACACGCCACCTGTCAACCCAGGTGGGGTTGGAGGACAGTTATTTATGGTGAAAGGAAATCCCAGTGGGCTTTCTCCCTCTAAAGTGATCTGTGACAGCCTGGAGGAGGAAATATCTTAGTTCTACCCAGACTCAGATATCATTTGGACCAGGTAACTCTCACAGGAACATTTCTTTTGGAGAAACAGGTAAAAATGGTGAATTACACTTGTGGGAGAGGAAATAAGACTTGTTGGGAAAGCGGCAAATGTCAGAGACTCACGAGAAAGCAAGTAGGGAAAGTGTGAGCTGGAGGGTGAAACTAGAAAGTGGCAGGATTCAGACTCACACGCGTCTCAACTTTCCCAGTCGGGAGTCACTTTCTCCAGCTCTTGCTTCCAGTATTTGTGGTTATTTTGTCACAGATTGCGGCACGGACCATTGCTATCTTGAAGTCTATTTCAATAGCAAACTTGCCTGATTTCTCTAATTGGCACCAGATTTCCACATTTTTACAAAAAGTTACCATTGCTCAGGCCTTCTGTCAAGAAATGTAAGATCACCGCGCCGCTTGGGTCATGATTTATGATACTTACAAGAAGCCAAAGTGCAGAGTACAGCACCCGGGAGAAGCATTCTACCCGGATAGTTAACAAATCCGAATTTAATTTGAATCAGGCAACAAAGGGCTCATCCCATTCCGAAATAAATTGGTCAGGCACGGACCATTGCTATCTTGAAGTCTATTTCAATAGCAAACTTGCCTGATTTCTCTAATTGGCACCAGATTTCCACATTTTTACAAAAAGTTACCATTTCTCAGAATCTGTTCAGAAAGGAAAGGTCACGCGCAGCTTGGGTCATGATTTATATTACAAGAAGCCAAAGTGCAGAGTACAGCACCCGGGAGAAGCATTCTACCCGGATAGTTAACAAATCCGAATTTAATTTGAATCAGGCAACAAAGGGCTCATCCCATTCCGGAATAAATTGGTCACCAGAGTGCCCTTCACACACAAACCAATCCGTTCTCAAGCCAAAGTTCAAAATCCAACCATTTACAACCTCATCCTAATCCGGAAGTGGGGATTATGACACCTCTCTCAAATCCGACCCGGGTTTTAAGCTAACAAAGGAATATTTCCGCCCTTCCAGGTCTCTAACTTTGACCTTGACCCTGACCTGGAGGGATTAGATCCGATAACTTGTCAAATATTTCATTTGGAGTCTCCCTCTAGAAAAGTCCTCCTCCTTTAATCCAATGGATGGAATTATGTGTCCAAGAATGGCTTAATTCTCAACTTTAACGTGACAAGATTGTCTTAACCAGCCAGCCAGCCACTGGGATTAGCTACCTCGGAACACGCACTCCAGAAGAGGGGTGGACTGGGACCCGTAGCAATACTTTCTCTTTCCACTTTCACTCCCAGAAGTAGTCGCCGTAATTCAGTTTATTTCTCTGCCTCCTCCTCAACTAAGGATTGGATTTTTGTGTGGATGGGAATTATCCGTGCCTTATTTACAGCTCTCAACAGGAGACCAGACCACGCCATGTCGCTAACTTAGCCTCTGTCCCCACTCCCATAAATCTCGCGTAACGACAAGAACAAGGACACGGCACATGGTCAGAGAACAAAACAACTTTCACTCCGTCTCACTTTCCCCAAACTCACTCACCCAATGTATGTGATAACTGGTAGTCAGCCCTTAATTTGGTTAATTGACATGGATGAGTGTTGGCGTCCGGTCCACTTTAATATTATTCATCATCTTATTTTATAATTATTATTGGAATTTCATCCCAAATTTTCAACTGGTATCCAAATCCATCAAATTGTGCAAAGCTATTTTTACACTTTCTACAAGGATCCTAGTCCCAGAACGTTGTCTAATAATTGCCTCTGTCTCCAACCCAAGATTATGCTTGTACCATTTTATTTCCTGCTAAAATACCCGGCCTTAATAAAATGCGACAAGCAAAAGCAACCTTAGTCACACAACATAATCCGGATCAACTTTCCCTCCTCCCACAATTGTGTGTGTCGTTGGTGTAACATGGAATTATGGCACTTTATAAACCTCTCTCCAAACAAAGCTCTCTCCTTTGTGTCACCCTCTCACTTCATCCTTTCTCTCCTTTCTCTTTACTCTCACTCTCTGGGGACCAATTTAATTAACACCGTCCCCACTCCACTACTCCCACCACCTTTATTTAGACCACAATACTCAGCCCTGTAGATTGTCAACTCAAGCTCAAACCTGTCATCAAATAAATAAGAGCAACTTATGTCCCACAGATAAAAATCCGACAAATATTTATTCCTCAAATATTTATTGAGAGCACAGCCATCTCTTTCTTTTTGTGTCTTGCCCATTTCCTGCCCAAAACAGGAATTCCAGAACAAGGTAAAGATAGTGCTTTCTTCCATTGTTTAACTGGGGATGATATGGTTCAGTTCCTTGCTTTCCCCGGAAGTTGATTCATACACTGGACAAAGAGTTCTGGCCCAGTTGTCAAAAACAAGGAGAGAGAAAGCGAGTTGTTCTGGGTCTGATTTGATGGGTTACTCTTGAGAGTGAGCTCCATTGTTTGTCTCATTCCTACTCCCATTGTTTAACTAGAGAGAAAGAGAGGTAAAAGGGGTGAAAACATTGAGTGAAAGTCAGTTATCGGAAGTGGACGGTAGGGAGAAAAAGATAAGAGCGAGTCCTACCCATCACCGGAATGAAATAAAATGAGTGAAAGGATGTCTGTCGGACCAGTAAATAAAATAAAATAAAATAAAATACAAACTTTCTCCTCCTCAAAGCTACACACATTTGTTATTTGGATTGAGTAAATCATCTAGTGAGTGAGTGACAACAAATTAGCCAGAAAAGGACTCTTTCAGAGCCTCACCCTCAGGTAGACAACGAAGGGCTCCAGTCATAAAAACAATAACATTGACTAATATAAAACTGGGCAAGGGAACCCTTCAGGATTCTGATCAAAACTTTGAACAGAATTTTAGATTGGGAAAAAAGGAATATATCTATTGTATTTATAAAATATGACAATAAAAATGTTATCTGGTTAAGGTGGCCAACTCAAACAAAAATGGTTGTAAAACAGCGGATGGCTGTACTGGATCCCATAATGTGGCCGAGTTAAATGAATGATTAATGAGACAAAACCAAGGTGGAGGTTAGCCTTCGGTAACCACCGAGAAATGTCACCCAACTGCCCCTGTCAATTAAGGACCCCAACCCCAGTGGGACCCAGCCACCAACCTGTCACTCCCACACCCACCAAATGTTGGAATGTTTCTCTTTCCCAACAAAACATTTCTTCTTCCTCTCTCTCTCTTTGGAATCGGGGTTGGATAAAATATCCCGGATTTTAATTCAGACTCCCAACCTATTTCTTTACTAGATCCGAAATGAAATCAACCAATTTTACCCGGGTTTCTTGGTTGGATTGGAATTTACTCCTGGTTGGGAGCAGCGTAATAAGAATCCAGCACCCAATCTGAGTTACTGGGCGTGGATAATTTATGCACTTTCTTACCACGGACTTGACTGCTATGCTAATTAATGAGAGAAAGCCAGTCAACCAACTCAACCAGACTCGAATTCCGTCACAAATCCACAGAAGAAGGAAAAGGAGAGAAAGAACAATAAAAAGAGAATTCACTAATTTCTTGTTTTTCCAGCACAACTTTGAAATACTGGAGATTTTGGCTTTCTCTTTTCGTGTCCGTCCCAAAACCGACCACTTCGGCATCAAGATTCGGTCCAGGGTCCATTCTGTGGAGCCCAACCTTTGACCCTTTGCCCACTAACATATCCCCGGAGTGTATTCTGATCAGAGGAATCTCTCACCCAAGAAAGGAATGACAGGAGTTGCTCTTATTTCTGAATATTTATCCACCAACTGGAGAAAACGGAAAGTTCTTGATGAGGTTGAGATCCCGGACTTATTAGGGACACCAGATTGACAGGGTGAGGGAGTCGATATCTCTCCAAACTCATTTATTCCCCGAAAACTCTTTCATTTTAATTAATTTCCATTTCAACCGGTCCACTGAGCCCAGACTTTCACTCCCTTTCCCTTCTCTTTCTCTCGTAAATAAATAATTCTGGAGATTTTTAAGAGACAGAGAAAGTAGTGAGAGCTGCTTAAATTAGAAATTAGTTCACCTACAACCCTTCTTTTCTTCTTTCTTTTTAGCCTCTGGAGCCCACCAAATGAAAAGAAATGCAAGTGTCTCTCTTTTTAGATTTCTGTGGTATCACTTACCACGAGTAAGAGCTAAGTAACTTTCCTGGTCGAGACTAATGAAGCCATTCTCTAATCTCCTCTCATTCATCTCTCTCTCTCTGGTTAAAAATTCACTCATTAACCCCCTTCCACCCCGACTTCTTTCTTTCTTTAAAGTGTTATCTAATCACCACATTTATTGTTTCGGACTGTATTCCGGACAACCTGGAGTTCACCGTAGTTATTCCATCAATAAACAGAAATATCCACCATTAATCTATCTAGGAACCCATTTCTAACCTAACCTAACCAAACCTAACCTAACCAGTTAACATTTACATTTCTAACACCAAAATCTCACAAATACCCAGCAACAAAAGGAACTACAGCTATCTCACAAATCTCTGTACTATAAAATACCCAACTAATAATTTAGGGAATCATGGTATTGCAATTTGAGGTTAATTAATAGTTGCCCGCAACTCTGACCGTTCCGTATTCTTTCCAAGCGACACCGTCAGTCTTTCATCTGTCCGTCCGTGGTGGCTTTAGATTGTTGAATAATTCAATGAATTTGTATTCCACGCCTCACCGCACATGCAACAGCTTTCTCACAAACTTTCTCTTTACTAAAAGAAGAAAAAAACTCAAGTATTTTTTAAATCCTTCAACAATTTGGCCTAAATCCGTCTCTCACTTCAAACCTTCTCCAACATCTCTCTTGGCTTCCTTCCAGCCAAAAAAATCACCCTCCCTCCTTTCAAAAGCCGGGTAGTATTCCATAAAAAATCCCGGGTTCCTTTCATTCTAAAAAAACCTTTCGCCCATTAGTCGCCTGCTCAGTCTCTGGAACTTTGAATCCTTCCGGCTACAAATGTTTTGACAGCTTTCTTTCTCCAGTTTCCAATCAGTAATTAGAAACAAAAAAATCATAAAAGTTTCTAAATGATCAACTTCTCATCCAGTAATAAAAATGAAAAAATAACCAAATTTTTTTAATTGTTTCCCAGATATTAATGAAGTTGAGGATAAAATTCCCAAAGTTTCCACAAAAAGGAGCTTCCAAATCATGTAGCAAAATGAAATTCCTATTTTTGTTGAAAGATCTTGAAGATTTTACTGTAATTCTTTTTACAAATTATCTTTTTGTCGTGCAACCCTCTCATTTTGTATCTGATACCCGACCAAAGTTAATCAACCTCTCCACATTACCCGGGTAGAGGAACCTGACACAATGTCATGAAACAGACAATGAGACACCTTACACACCACTCCTGTGACATCCAGAAACCTCAGCATAGCCCCAGATAACAAAACTCTGGTTGTTCCAACTTCACATTGGAATGAAACCGAGTGGGTGGGGTTGTAGAAAGAAAGAAGTGTTAATTAATCAGAGTTCTGTGTTTCCTAGCCATAGACGAGGGAGCCAGTGTCACGTTCTGGGGCTGAGGACACGCACAAAAGACCTCACCCACCCCACTTTGTGGACTTGTTTTGTTTTCTTGGAGAAAGAAAATTAACTCTCCACCCTCCAAATGCATCTCCAGACTAGGTAGGAGTAGGAGACTGGAAATCTCAGACTTCTCTCTGAACAAAGTAGTTCTTGAACTATTTCCAACTTCATTATCCAACAAATTTGGACTGTTCTTGGCCCAAGTTTACTAACCAAGGCAGGCAAAGGTATAGTTGGAACCGTCTCAAGAAACAAACTCATTGTGCAGACTGTAATTTCCACATTTCTTGTAATCTTACTAAAAATTCTAACGAAAAACCTTGAAGGACTTGGTAAGAGAGAAGGAATGGTCCCAAATATTGTCACATTTCCCATTCACATCCTTTTACAGGCATGTTTCAAGATGGGAATCGGAAAATTTCCACATATTTCTACATATTGCACTCTTTTAAAGCACTTCACATTTTTTGGAGCCCGTGTGGGAAGTTGGATGTCAAACATGCATTAGTGGAACAAGAAAAACTTCAGTATGCTAGCAGTTGTAGCTCAGAAAGCTATATTGGGACGGAGAAAGTAAAGAGATGGAATGGATCCCCATAAAATAGCGGAATTCGGTTATTCAAATTTATGCCAATGTCCAGTCCGAGAAAGATGGAAGTGGACGCCGTAAAGGAATTACTATAATAAATCTATAACACTTGAGATGTGGTGTAGATGTCCAGAAAAATCTCAAAGTGTCCATTACTATTCAGAAGAAGACAAGATTTGTAGACAGAGAAACTCCAGGGTTACCAGTACCGTATTCAGCACCAATTCCCTTTGTTTGTCCTATTTCCCTGTTTGGTCAGCAAAAAACAGATCCAAATGGCTTTACTCATCAAACAATAAGAACTTGGTACCTACATTTCAACTGCATCCTTTTAAAAAACCTCCAGTGCAGCATCATATAGCCCGAGCCAGAGTGTAGGTTGTTGTTGACGCGTTTAACAAAGTGTTCAAATCATTCACAACAACCAATT
>JAAXNX010003688.1:0-10209 GCA_036491905.1 Folsomia manolachei
TATCCATAAACTTGAGGTTTTAATGGTAAGGGTTGTGCAGTTCATTAATATTATACAAATTGTGTCATAATACTAAATATGTGCATTAGGTGCTTCAATAATTGTAATTTATCCGCATTTATCTCCATTGTATGATTAAATTAAGGAAATTATGAAACGTTTGCAAGAATAAGCTCCCATATTTATTTTATAGTTGTACAACTTGTAAAAAGTATTGTAATTACAGTTAACGTATTTATTTCAGTAGTTTTTTAAAATCTAAGGAAAGTTTTATGATTACGAGTTATTCCAGTTCAATGCATTCCATAAATAATTTAAGTATTGTATTGTGTAACATAAAGTTATGTTCTGAGCAGCAATTTCTCTTGTGATGTGTTTCGTCGTAAGTTTACCAAAGTTTAATTTTTATGAGGATCGTTTGATTTTTGAGAATGGAACCCGTGCGTGCGTGGAGTATGTTTTATGGCAATTTATTTATTTCATTGGTTTGTTGAAATGTGTCAAATAAACTTTGCAAAAGTAATAAATCTGTCTCAAAATCGAGTTTGCCAATAAGTCCTGTTTATTATGAAACTGTTCACTTCAATAATTTAGTAAAATTCTTGTACCCCTTCAGAGGGACTTGCTTTTTTTGACACCATCACCAATACCCATACTTTCTCCACTATGTCTTGATTCAAATTCTTCGTTGTGATGTTCTTCCTCAAATTCAAATTCATTTTCATGTCCCTTATCAGTCAATGTTTCTTCTTCGTCCTCAACAAACTCTTCCTCTTCAATTGGAGGATGGGAAAGTTTCCGTTGGCCTGCTCCACTAAGGCGACGACGCTGATCTGGGTGGACCCACTCCAGACTTGTGGCTGATGGAGGATTCATCCTCGTTCGAACTGGATTATGAACCATTTTATCAAATGCATTCATTTCCAGGACAAGTTGCGAAAAATCAGTGACGGGCTCCTGCTCAGATTTCTTTGACTCCGAGAACTTTCCCTTTGTGCGACAGACGGGTTGGCCACTTTTTTTCTGGAGCTGTGGAGAAATGAAAGATTTCCGAGTAATAAGTTTGACTGAATGGATTTATTTGTAATTTTTAACAGTTATAATGAAGGAAATTACCTCGTCCAAAATTCGCTTTCTTTTATTAACTCTTTCTCGTTCTTCGTCATGTAATGCTTTGTTTTTGACTCGAAGCTCTTCAGCATTCTGGCATGTGATGGAGGTGTCTTTTGGTTTTCTGGGCTCTTTAATTTTTACAAAATTATGAAAATATTTGAAATTATCACAAGTATTAAATGAGTAGGATATGCGAACTATTGAAGCCTACCAACAATATGAGGAAGATTTATATGTTCAAATTCTCCTATTCTCATAAGTGACTCTAGTTCAGGGCGTTGATCAATCAGTTTCCAGAAAGCAGCGCATCGAGACCTCTCCATTTCTAGGCATTGACTAATACAACTTGCAGAACTGGGTGCAAAATTGCAAATGAATTTTCGACTAGTTTTTTGTGCCCGGTGTTGGCAACATTCCATTGCGGGTGGAGGTTTCGGAACATCCAAGTCTGAAGTTTTGGTAACAAGCTTTGCTGTGAAAAAATTAATTGGTATTTTTAAATTGCTTTGGATAAGTTAATTGTTTCTAATGAGTTTGTTTCGTATTTTACTGATTGGCTGCTTCCCCTTCTGCTTAAAGTCAGTGTTCTGAAATTTTTCCGGTTTGCAGGGCATGCATTTAGTGGCAGTGCACTCTTGCGTGGGGAAAAATATTTTAATCACGAAATTTAGTTGCATGAAACTGCATGTTTTGTCAAAATATGCTGTTACCGTTATTGTTAAAATAGTCATCGTAAGACTCGAAATCGTGAGTGCTTGCATCAGGCGAATATACGTTGCGGAGAAAGTAGTCCGGAACTTGAGTGCAGGTCATTCTTAGATATTTTTTTGGAAGCGTAAATTTAGAGGCTTAGGATTTGAGTTGCAATACAAAATGTCCTAAGTGCCAAATAAAAATCTGACCATCATTGGCCACGCCAGAGCCAGACAGAACCAGGATGCGTTATCTGAGATTTTTTAAAGTACCAGCTTTCTTTGGCATTTTTGGCATGCTGCGATAAAGCAGCCATGACAAATTACATCACAGAGAAGATTTACTTGCAATTTTTATTGTGAAACAGTAATGTACAGAACTTATAATAAGATAGTCAAATAAAATGAGAATACTGGCAGTATCACGGGGAATGCATTTTACATGCGTTTAAGACATGATTTGCGATGTTTTATCTAAATTATTAAGCGTTGGATTTGAAAACATTTTCTTTTTGTTTTTCCTAGCAGCCTGTTCATGGACGGGAATGCCCTTTTTAGCCCAACCAAAATATCTGTGTAAAAATGTTTGTTTTAAATAAGTTAAAGCATTATGAAAATGACATTCATTTTGTAAATTAAATCTTACGAGAACAAAAACAGTGGCGGAATTGTAAGTGCGGATGAGAAAATAAAAAACGCCCCCGTAAAGTTTTCCAATGTTCCTCTGTAAATGGCTTGATAAACAGGGTTACCCCAAAGTGGCGTTGTCGAATCAATAACGGCTATAAATGAGTTAATCTTTCCCATCTCTGCAATCGGTGATATTTTTGATATCATTGTTCTCGCTGCAATAAGCATGGTTCCATTCAATATGTCCACAACGGGTGCTGCAATATGTTAATATATTGTGTCATTGGCATTGGTAAGATTAGCAGAGGAACAATAGTAGCTCATTATCAATTTATGAAACAAAATGATTTGTACAAAAGCTGGTCGTTGAAGTACACTTACCAATATACATCATCAATTTGTTGTCAGCAAATGCATACACCAAACTCCCAGCAATTTGACTGAAGCATGAAATCACACCCAATTTCCAATCGGCCACTTTGAGCCATGTCACTAAAATTCCAATTGACACCAAACCCCCACCAAAGGCAATCAGCATGCGAAATGTGCCATACTCAGAGTAATCCGCAGTACTCCAATCAAGCTTCTTTCGGACAAATAACAGCAAAACGGAGTCTTCTCCTAAAAATCAGAAACATTATACATGATTAAAAAAACCTATTGCAAAACCTATTGCAAAATCTTCTCGTATAATTACCTTGCATGGGAGCCATTGTGAAAATAAGGATTGCCACAAGTAGATACAGTTGTTCTCTCACTCCATATTCTCTCTTTCTGAAAAATGCTCTTGCACTTTCTCTCACATTTTTCCAATTGAAAATATTCTTTACAGCATCCAATTTACTTTCTTTTTTGAATCCACATGGATTATTTCCCTTCTTGGGATTTGGCATTATGAGTAGAATGTATACAAATGCGAGTATAGAAATTCCTCCACCAAGGCCAAAAATGAAATAGTAACTTTGACCCCGTCGTTTTAAAAATCCACCCAACGCGGATCCAGAAGAACGACCAAAGGTTCGGACAGCCGTCAAAATCCCAATTCGAACTGTCCTTTCTTTTAGGGTTGAGGTCACTGCGACAAAACTATAGACCACCATGCTTATGGCGATCCGTCCTCCTGTGAGGGAGCCTGGAAGTACGGAGACTACTGCGATAATTTCTGCATTCCATGTGTCGTAATATGTGCACAGGAGGAGACCAACGTAACGGAATGTGACTCCAGAAATTGAGAGGAGAAAAGGTAACTTGTAACCGTACACCTGCAATTGGAAATATTTTCTATAATTGCGATATAGTGCAAAACATTATCAAAATACAGCGAGACAATGTATGTCCCTAAAAATCTGTCTAGATAGAATAACTTACGTCAGACCATGTCCCCAAAAACATGGAAAATAGGATGGGAAAAAGGTTTTCCTGAAAAAAAAACAAGTTAATTAAAAAACATCCAGCATCGCTTGTTTGGTAATAGGAGTTTATTAATTACCACCACTTCACTCCAAACTCCAATCTCTGAAATCACTTTCTGAACTTCTTCTTCTTGATCAGAGTATCGGCGCTTTATGGAGGTGTTACTGTAATTCAGATCAGGTACTCATGTAAGCCTTTCTCAAGTTTACTGAACTTAATCATAGTCTAATACGTATTAATTGATTTACTAACGTTGACATAACCCCATCACAAATGGTGTCATTGTATCCCACATTGATCCTGCAAGCTCTATCAATTTGTAGATCGGACGCTATAATGTTTCCCATAACCGATGCGGTCATGTACATTAGAAAACCGGGTTCCATTCGGATAGATTTCACATAATGCCAAACTTTTTGTGGGATTGTCTTTCCAGACATGTCACTGTACATGTCGATATCTTGAAATAGATCAGGTTCATCATCGGAAGTGCTGCTCAAAGTTGTTGGAGGCTCTGTTGATACTGGGGGAGCGGTTGGGTTCGGTTTCCCAGCTTCTGTAACTTTCTCCATGCTTTGGCCTGGCTTATTTGATCTCAGCCTCTGAGGAAAGTTTCAGAAAACTGCATCCAACATGCAAAACCGAAACTGTTTCAGTTAGCACATTTTATTTGCAACAAAATTCCTCATTCCGGGCACAATTACTAGCAAATTGACAATGTCAGATTCCCTAATGAGACTGAACAATTAGTGCTATTGCTTAAGATATTATATTTAAACAACTTGATGATAAGAAGATAACATGCCTATTAATCTTTTGGATTGAATGGAATCATGTTTTGATTGATGGCTTATCTGTCATGTAATTGCTAAAGAACCTTATCATAAAACAAAAGCGTACGTGATTAAAATCAGGTAGACAAACTTGTGCGAGACGAAAAAATGAGATAAGTGTGCAGGCACAGATATGAACTAGTACATATTTAGTACATATCCCTGTGTGCAGGACTGAACGCCCTTTATGCAAAAATACTCGGAAGTCATGAACTGCATTATGTGAGATGGTTACAAATCATGGCAACTTTCACCACTACACCTCCGATAACCACATCTTTTCAAAGATGATCAATCAACTAATTATAATAATTCCCAATTACTCCAATGACTTTTCGCGATTTTATCAATTACAAAAGTATCAAAAAATATTGGAGATATTGGGAATCGAACCCAAGGCATCTCGCATGCGAAGCGAGCGCTCTACCACTGAGCTACATCCCCGAATTACAACAGACATTAGCGAATATTACCCGGTTTTGCTCCTACGTTGAGCTGATTGATTATTTTATGAACAAAACTTTCTAGTAACAGTAGACAAACTTAATTTAGACTGTATTGATTGGAAGTGCATGCTTATTCATACAAACAACATCCAGAAATAACTGACAAAATGAAATGTCCAGTTACATCTTTAAAAAACCGACACACATTACCACAAATACAAAATAACATACAAGCATTCATTTATTCCATGTCTAAATTTAAAGGGCTCAAAAATAAAACACTAGAAAATGATAACTTCTGCTAAAAATGACAATGAAAAGTGAACACTTAATTTTTCCCCACAACAATAAAACAGCATCATTAACACTGTTCCCCTACTAATCTCCAAATCAAGATTATCTTCTTTATCATACTTTCGAGGATCCTAAAAAATGACAAAATTACCTAAAAAATGAAATTAAAACTGTTCAATGCAATGTGCAATCCTACTAATTTTATAGCTCCATCAATTCCTCCCTAAAACCTCAAACGTCTCAAACAACGTTCATCTCCGTTCCGGCCTTCATCTCTGAGACGGTGGCATCCACTAATTACAAAGTAGTTCATAATTACTCACAATGTGAACTATTCGTGTCAATTATTTGACCAATATATTAATCAGACACTTTGACCAAACTTGATATATCCCCCAAAACAGTTGGATGGTCCTCCTGCCATGATCCAGAGTTCAAAAACCTTAAAACAGTGTGTGTTCAAGTTAGCAGGAAAAGGAGGGATGATCATCTTTTATTCAGTCACTCAAATTGGACAAACTGCTTGTTGAGTGATATTTCATAAAATATCTCAAAAAACTTTTCATAAGACCTCGTAAAACCCAGAAATTTGGCTTCCCTGTTCTCCATCCACAAATTGAGTTGGTGCAGTGAGAGCTGTAAAAAGAGGCAAAGCAACGTGGTGCAGCTGATTTGTTGTTGTCCATCGAAGCCCTCCACAAAACAAAGCAAAGGTCGCAAATAAATTCGCGTAATATCCCATCAGCTGATAAGTCATAGCTGCGACTTACTTGGCTTTGTTGTCGTTGGCCAATTTGTGACGGGAGGGTGACGCAGAAGGAATTTCGTCGCATTTTCAGTTTTAGTAAGAGAACTAATCAGAAGAATTTTAAGAAAAAAGATAATTTGATTGGTGATACTATCACCGTGATAATTGTTTTGTGGGTGTACACCTAATGAACTTTGACGGACGCATTACTTTAGTAGTTATTTTTGAAATATTGCAAAATTGTTTCGTCATTTTATCATCAGCTGACTTGATAAGTGATGATTATGACTGGGTATCTTAAATATTTTGAGTCATCATTTATGACTGGGTCTTCTTAAATAATTAACAAACCCCGATAACTCATTGAAGTGGACGACGGACATTCAAATTATCACATCACAATTCATATAAATTTAAAATAGTGACTTCAGTTAACTAAAATCAAAAGGTGATCCGCCATCAATTAGTTGATTTGGCACATCAACTGGAAAGCAATAAATACAAAATATTGGATAATTGAAAGCGTAGAGTATATTTACTTTACTATTGGCTATATACGCCTTGGCTTTGTGAAAGGTAAGGTATTTTTTTCAATTTTGCCGTTATTGATTGTTGAATTGTTGTCGACAAGTTGTTGATATTGATATATGCCTAATTCATACAAAAGCTGTTAAGCTGTACAGTTCAAAATTGAACTTCAATTTGTAACATTATTAGAGAGTTAAAGTTGTAACATTTAACATTTAGATATGGAGCATTCAATATTACATAGAAAAAGCCTCCAAATTCGTAAACGCTTTAATAATTGGTAATGTTGTTACACATTCCTGTAACTTTCTTAAGGCCCATTGTTTACTGTTCCCAATCTCTGCTTGTCGGAAAACTTCAGGGTTTTATCAAATGGAAAGTTATATCCATCCATTTGCACACCGTTTGTGAATTTTTTGTTGGAAGACTGGAAAACGTGTTTGAGCCTGCGTCATTGCCGTCAGTCAGTTAGGTACCATTATCATTGATAAAGTTTTAAATTTACAAATATAATTTGCATCCCATAAATGAGAATTCATTCTGATTCATGGCTCGGTTAATGTGCAAATTCCATGCAAAGGACAAGTGAGTCACTCCAGGTAGAAATTTTGTACTTTGGACCAAGTAATTTTAATTTACGTGTCTTTTACTGCACTTCATGAAATTTTCATCTCAAAGTCATCTTAGAGAAAGATGGGAGTGATTTTGATTTTTTCGATAATTAACATTCATCAATATCAGAGTTTCAAAATGTTGATTTATAGTCCGTCAATAACTGATCTCAGATTGTGGTAAAAAAGGGTTTATTTCTTAATTCAATAATGATTGAATGATATCTCCAATTCCGGTAATTGTCAATCAGTCAGCCTTTAAAAATGACGCCCATCGGCTTTTCCACATGTCTTTTATGAGTCATCCAGTCATCATTATCATCTTCCTCGTCATTCCGTCACCAATATATTTATGCAACTCAAAATACACGTGACGAGGGTAAAAGATAAGAAAGGAAGGATTTCGTAACACATCCTCCTACCTACGTCGTTCTTCCTGCACTCCATGATTGCATGTATGTATAATTCATCGCCCGTAAAATGATCATAATTTTAATACAAACTTTACAGAGTATGAAAAAAATAGGATTTTCTCTTTTACGATGTCCTGCCATAAACGACGTATGTTTTTATATTTGAATGTCAGAGGTGAAAATTTTGTACAAGTCAATCTATCTTCGGGACATTCATAAAGTCTAAAATGACTCGACCGAGATGTCTAAAATCTTGCCGACCAACTCGGGAAATCGTTTCTTTATTGCTGAGGTCATGGTGTAAAAACCGGGCCATGCAGGCTTTTTGTTATGACGGGGAAGAAATTCATCATATTCATGCATCAATCATTTATTTCTCTCCGAGTCCCGATTTCTCCATATTTATTATTCTTATTGCACTGCACATAGGAAATATTCAAATATTTTCCTAATTTCACCTCTTGAACGGAATCAGGAATGTGAAAGTAGTGAGTTGCAATTCCAAGATGAATAGTTTGACGATGAGCAGGCATGCTTCTTTTAGGTTAATACCTATATAATACCTGGAATATAGGGAATGCTTATTAGGCATTGCATTTAGTGCAATTGTATGACAGTAGTGGCCAGACATAGGATTTTTAGCATGATTCGGTGGAAAGAGTAAATACACAAATTCCGTGAAATTGGCCATATTAAAAATGATGTGTCCGGTGCCCATGATGAAAGCATTTTTCACACGCATTCACACGCATTTGAAATTGTTACGCACATCTCTGCAATAATGATGGGAGGGGTTTTATGATATAGTTTAGTGAGAAACCGCTGTAACCGAGTGAGCAACAATGTAAGATATCTCAACACATAGTTCATGGGGCCACCTTTTAGCTTTACTGCATTTGACTAAGCAGCCGTATTTGTTGAGTGAAACCAGTTTTTGGAGGATGAGACAAGGGCATGGAAAGGCTGGTTGGAGGGTTACTCCAACCACAAGAGTCAATTGGAGAAAGGGAACCAAGCCGTTTTTATGTCTCGAAAGGTTTATAACGCCATCCCCAATTGGTTGAGTTTGGGACTGGGCGTCGCGTTGTAAGCCATCGGAAGGTTTCGTTGCTACGGGCAGGAGGAATGAGGTCGTAGGAAATTGTTTAATATCGCAGTCTGGCTGATGCTGTATAGTACAAGTAGGGGGTTGTTGGTCTGACTGTTGTGGGGCTCTTTGGGTGTGCTTGGTGGCAGTTGCCAGGCCATTTACATCCTTCTACGCGCATCAAAACAGGGTTTGATTGAACCATCGTTCGGGCGAACGAACGCTAGCAACAGTATCAGATATAGCCAGTAACATAGTCGACATTCTGCATATGCCCCAACATTAGCATTAGTGGACATCACAGTGGTCCATCAGGCTTAACAGCTCCCACACTTAATTGTTGTTAAACCGTAAATTCATATCAACACCAACTAATTTCGATATCCATATTTATTTATCTGGTGTCCAAGTGCAACGCAACTACTCGCGTAAATCTTGGCCCGTGATGAGTTCTGGGCAAGTCGCAGTTAATTGCACTGATGCTCGAAAGAGTTTCAAGATCACTAATATTCAAGAGATATCATCAAACGTGATTTTTATTGTTTCTCACTCAAAAATCAAAAGTTGAGATTGACATAGTTGTGGTAATTGTGGAGTTTCAACAAAGATATTACCGACCCTTGGAGTTGGGTTTGGGTGCGCATTTTATACATTTCTTTAGCATTAACTAATTTACTAATTTACTTTTAAGAAGTCTTGTTTCTTGATTCATTATTTGTTTGCAATGCGGATAAGTTTAGAGTTCTCTTCTTATATGATTTGGATTCCGTTTTTGACTTGAGGAGTATCAGTAGGAGGCAGGATTTTGATAGTTGATTGATCTTCAATCAAACTCTGAAACTCATGCTACTGATACTCCTCGTGTTATTGTCAATTGTGACTGTTTTTATTTTATCATTGTTATTGGATGACTCAGAGCTATCTCATGTTTCATTTTTTGTGTGAATCTACTGCAGAACAAAGGATATCTCTGAAATGACTTTCACTCGTTGTTAGAAATATGTTAATAATGTTTTGTTTTTATTTAAAATTTTTGCAGATACTCTCGCTGGAGGACGTGGACTATAGGAGATAAGATAATATTGTGGATATGGGAAGTAAAGTCCGTGGACCCAGTGGTGCTTCGTTATATGGCAGACTCGCACCCGAAGAACAATTAATGTCTATGGTGGGTGGTTGTGGTGTTCAGTTGGGACCGTCTGCAAATGTGCTTGGAATTATGGGAATGCCAGTCCCAGTGCATTCAATACCTGGCACTTCTTCAGGACTTGTGAATATGAACGCTGTTGCTGGAAGTGTATTTCCTCTCACACCTGGAGGAGGAGTGAATTTAAATACTAATGTTGTTGTGAGTGGTGCTGTGGCTCCAAACGTGGGTGTTGGATCAAATACCGTTGCTGA
>JAAXNX010003689.1:0-10205 GCA_036491905.1 Folsomia manolachei
ACGGTTGATAACTCACTTATCTGAATATCTTTAAATTCACTATATTTTTATATTTAAAATATCTTTGAATTAATAGGTTGATATCTTTGAATCTGCGGGAGTCGACATGAATCCCAAACTCTGTAGTATAATTATTGGAATTGTGATTGTGGTATGAACAAGAAACAAACCACTCACTTTGTTAGCTACTTGCATGTAGAAGACTTAAATTTTTTGGCATTTATCAGGTAGCAACAATCCCTGCCGCTGTTCTAGTGGATATTGCTGGACGGAGGATACTCCTTCTAATATCGGAAGTATTCATGTCCCTGTCTTTGATCGGACTTGGATTTTATTTTCATGTCAAAATCCACCAAATCGTTCTACTTGGCTGGATTACATCAGAGTCTTTAAATTGGCTTCCGCTAACTTGCCTCAATCTTTTTATAATCGCATATTCCTTGGGATGTGGTCCTCTTTGTATGATAATGACTGGGGAACTGTTACCAAATTATATGAAGGGATTAACATCCTCCATCGTCTTAATGTCAAGATGGGGATTTGCTTTCTTTGTTACCAAGTTTTTTGAAGGGATCAAAGAAGAGATTCAGGACGACTACACTTATTGGGGATTTGCCGTCATTTGTGCAGTTGGTGCGGTTTATGTATATTTTTTTATTCCAGAAACAATGGGCAAAACTGTGGATGAGATTCAAATCTATTTTGTCAAAGTTTCCAAAGACAAGAAAGAAAATGTTGTGAAAGATTTTTCGATGCATGAATCCTAAATTATTACGAGGAGCAAATTAGAATATGTAATTTAGCAAGTTTAGATTTAAACAGTACGAAATTTATAATCTATAAAGATATTTAAATTAAAATGTTTCACCGTGTTTAAAATCTCAGCGTAAATTTTATTCACAAATTAACAAGTGATGACCCACACACGCACTGACATCGATCGGAGTCCTGTACCCAATCTGAGCTAATTGGTACCAACCATTCCATTCTATTTTGAAGGTGACGGAGTCTTGTCCTACCATACTTTTGTAACGACCTGTCATTTCGGAGACGGGGTAGTTGCTACTGTAAGTTCCTGAACCCTGAATTAAAAATGGTTAATATAAATTGAGTTATTTTATTCGTGAGGAAGACTACCTGAAGATTAAACTGAAAAATGTATTTTTTATCCTTGTGCAGCAAAACCGGGTGAAACAACGCCGCATGGAAGATAAGTCGTTTGCGCAGCTTTGTCAATTCCACTGCACGATAAGCCATCACTTCTCCATCGCTTGAAGTTATGTTCATCACGACTTTGAATGTGGCATTGTCATTTTCTACCGGGCCGTAAAATCCAAAGGAAACTATGCACACGGGTTTACTCGGCGTTATGCTGCAATAATTAGAATTTTACATTTAAAATAATTGTGATAATCAAGCTTATAGAATAGTTATTTGAAATCGAAATTAAAGTTTGTGTAAGCAATTTGAAGCTTAAAATTTCATTCTGTTTCACTTTTTCAAATCAACACATTTTGTTATTTTTGGAAATCCCTAAGACTGAGATTGACACACTTCCAAACCCCGTTCGAAACTTTTAGTCGATGTAAAGCCAAAGCTATACTACTATAGGTCATGAATAGATATTAATACGGACATGACGAGTACTTGTTGGTTTAAAGAAGCTATACATTTTTTTACAGTTCCCATCATATTTCCAAAATGTTCCGTCATCGTGGCATTTTTGTCTTTTGTAAAAAAGTTCAAGGATGGAAATATTCATGCTGGAACCTTTCGGAACTTTGTAGATCCCAAAAGGTTCGGGAATTAAAAGAGGCATATTTGACCCTTTTTGTGTGATTGTTGAAGGCTTTTCTACAGGATTTTCACGACATTTCTCGCCGCCGAGTTCGATTCTGTAAAATATGTAAGAAGACATTACCATTAAATTATATATCGTCCAAATATTTGTAATGAACCTTTTCAATTCAGAGCATCCAGGAAAACCTAATCCGGTTTTGAATTCGAACCCAATCCTTTGATTCGGAATAAACGTAATCATTGTTGAGTTGTTTGTCGTCATTGTTGTTTTTTTGTTTGTTGTCATTGTTGGGTTGTTTGTAGTCATGATTATGTTGTTTGTAGTCATTGTTGGGTTGTTTGTAGTCATGATTATGTTGTTTGTAGTCATTGTTAAGTTATTTGTAATAATTGTTAAGTTATTTGTAATAATTGTTAAGTTATTTGTAATAATGGTTAAGTTGTCTGCGGAAACCTCGGTTAAGTAATGACGACTGGAAGAAATTACAGCGCAGACGAAAAACATCTGAAAATCATGCAATTTTGTTAAATATGTATATTACATTACTTATTTTAAAATAATTGCCATACCCGGAACAATGTCATTTTTATAAAACGCTGGTTTTGCAGTTTGGATTTTGTATAGAAATAAAAATTAACAGGCGACTGTTTGAATTTATGAATTTTAAAGCTACTTTATTTCTTATTGTCAGTTTAAATTCAGCAAAGTCTGTGTAAAGTTAAAAATTTCTGGTATATTTAAATGTATTGTGACAAAAAATGACAAAATACGAGTATGCAACAAAGTTCGTGATCCAAACAAATCGAATATTTATTAGTCATGTACATTTACCATTGCGTGTGCGGAAATTGGTATTGCGTATTATTTTTTGTAAATTTCCTTTTTTACACAACATTATATTGTGCAAATGTTACGACAGTGCAAAACTCTTTTGAGTTGACATTGAACTTATATTTTGCCGGATGTTAGCGATCCCCCGATCCTTTTATCAGAAACATTTATTAGTAAACGAAACTGTTCTATGATTAACGGAATTATGTTACTGTGCAATGCGATATAAAATTTATTAAAACTTCCTGCATCTCCAATAATTGTAAAGATTTATATAATATTGTTAATCAACTTATCAATTACGATTTATTTTTCTCGGTTTACTCAATTTATGTCAAAAACTTTACTCAATGTAGCCAGACTAGTTCTACCAGTTCTACTTTGCAAAATCCTTTTTATAAAGACATGGGACTTCAAGTCTTTTAATCCACGGTATCTGGATACTTAAAATGGTTGTTTCCATTATAAAGCTTCTTGGATATTTTCAGGTGGCATAAGTGGTATAAGTTACTCAATATTTTAATGACCTTAATATAAAATTGAAGCAAATAATTCTTAATGAACAGAAATTCTCAAAACGGTCATAACTTGGCCATGGATTCGATAATTCATATTCCGCATGAGAATTGTGCTAGCACTTATATAACTTTAAAACAACAATGGCCCATAAATAAATAATAAACAATGTAGGGTATTAAATAAAGTTTAGTTCGGAGAGTCTACAAGAAACAAAATATATTTTTTGGTTATACGTTTTCATTTCTCGTCACAATAACGAAAAAGTCTTCAAACATGAGAAAATCGAACGGTCATGCAGTCGTCTGGATGATGCTTTTGTTGGTTGTACGTTGTTCATATTTAAAAATTATAAAGTTCACGTTTAATTATCTATTTTATTTTAATCAAATTCCAGATCCATACCAAATCACTAAACCACATCTCATTCACTCAACCCGTCGGGGACGGCGTCATTTACCGTGACGGGAGTGACCAAGCTTTTTCTTGGACAATGCCATGTGTCACGCCTTCCACACTAGTATCGGCCACCCCAGCAGACACCGAGGTTGACCTTTACTCAATAAGTAATGATGATGCAGAGTCTACTTTTGTGGCAAAGATCGGGTCCATCGACTGTACAAAAGATGTTGGAAATTTGAAGTGGACAGTTCCAAGTGGCCTACCGGAAGGGAAATATTCCTTGGTTATACTTCTGACGCCAAATAATGCGTATTCCGGCATATTCCAAATTACAACATCTTGAGAATCAAAATAAGTTTGAGAGGATGGAAAACTTGGCTACAAATTGAAATGCCACACAATATAATATTTGACTCAAATAAAATGTTGTTTTACACTTCTTTTTATTTAACTTTTTAAAGAAGATTTAAATAGGTTAAACGAGGGCGTTGTTTAATATTTGTGTCTTGAAATCAAAAGTTCAGGCATGTTTGATGTTCAAAGCAATTTAAAAAATAGATTTGCTTCAAACCTATTCCGATGCTCATCCTCATAAGATTCTTCCGAGGATGAAGATTCTTCAGAGGAAGGCTCTTCTTCTGAGGACGAAGAAGATTCATTTGGCAATCCATCTAAACCAGGAACTGACACCCCACCAATTGGTTTTTGGGGTAAGGCTCCGACTGCGGGGTCCTCGGCGTGAGGGTGGAGGCAACAAACCGTCTGACGTCGATGGTAGGGATGACAATTCTTTTAATTTCGGATCACTTAATGAAGCCGCCTTGGCACAGCTCAAGCTCAAAATCAAAATCATGCCAATGCCCTAAAACAGTAATTGCATACAAAAATTAGTATTAACATTAATAACCCAGATTGCTTGCTTACCATAGTCAAAGTAATTTTAGTGAGACTGGAAACCATTGTGAAATTATATACAAATTTCCGACAAGCTAATATTTGGATACTAAATGAAATTGGATTCGGATTATATAGGGTTATGCAAATGGATTGACTAATTTATTTTGAATATTATACATGCAGATACAAATAGTACCTTGAGTTGAGGTTGTTTGACATGACATAAGTTTTGAAGGGCAAAGTCAAGTTCCACCGTTTTCGTGTTGATTAAAATTCAAACTTGGGATGAAGTTTTTCAGGGATGCAAACTATTTTGTTAGGCTGGATGATAAACTACATATTTTCTACCCCATTTTAAATCTTTTCTGTGACAGTTTATTTAATACTGCAATGCAATCAGTTAGATGCCTGCCATCCTTTATCATTTATTTGCATGTTAGGCTAATGATATTTTTTTGCTGTCATTCTCAACTAAATGTGTTAGTTATGGATATAAATGGCAATTTATTTCTGTTGTATTAAATGCTTAATGGTGAAACTAAAATCCCATCGTTAAGGATTAATTTTTGCGGACATGGATTTTTCAATTTGCCTATCCATTTACGAGCACCTCTAGATTTTTATATATAAACTTACTCTAAGGAAATTAAGACAGCGAAAAAAAGTCTAGTTTTTTTAATGGTACTCAGTTCAATTGATATTTCTTGTCGACAAAATAAATTCAAAATGAGTTCGAAATGAATGTCCAATAAGAATTTCCATACGAGATATATTTATGCCACCCATCGCATTGCATTTATGATGCTCTGTCCTTTTACAGTTTTATGGTCCTTTTTAACGACTCAAATTCTCTCAACCAATCAGCTTATGAATGATAGATTAGATGGAATTAATGTGATAAAATCAGTGGAAAGAGAAATATATGGATAAGTTTTAGGTTAGTTTCAATTTCACCGATAATTTCAATTCACCAAACCCAATTCTACGAAGGGATGGTTGTATAATCTAAGCTCATGTTTGAACATTCTGATTTCAATTTAATTATTTTTGCGAATCACTGGTATTATCCGATCCGATAAGGATCGAATTGAAATAATTGAATAAAGAGCATTCAAATAACCCATATTAATTTGCTTCTCCCAATGGTATCAGCATCAGTCCAATTTTTGTGTAAAGCTAAACACACCCTTCTTCACCACATAATTCATCACCATGAAACTTGACAAGGTTTTTACAGATATGACATTCATAACGACGTTTTTAACGACACTGATTTTTGGAGTCGTAATTGCACAAGACGGTGATCCTCTCATAGTTGACGCTGGAGTTCTGGGGAGAATTCGTGGCCTTAATGGAGTTGCCAACGAGAATGGAACAGCTCGGCCATATATTCAGTTCAGGAGTATTCCTTACGCATCACACAATCAACGTTTTTTGGTAATGAACATTTAACAAAAGTTCTTGAATGAGTCCAAAATACAATAACAACGACAATTGCTTCAGCCTTCTGTCCTAAATGAAGAAAACTTGTCCGGGGACGATACCATCTTCAATGCCACAATTACTGGACCATCCTGCTTCCAACCCTTTCTTCCTGAACAGTTATTGAATGAGAACTGCCTCCTCCTTAATGTTTACACGCATCGGGTATTCAATTGAATTAAGAATGTGAGCCTCTTCACTCGGTAACTAATATTACGAATATGTTGCATTCGTAGAAGTTCACTAACGATTCCGACCTTCGTCCCGTGATCTTTTACATTCATGGAGGATCATTTACAGGTAAAAATGCAGCTCCTGATCCATTACGCATTATTATAGTAATTTAAATCTATATTTTTATCTTTAGTCGGTCAAGGTGGCTCATTTTCTGGACTTCGTCTAATGAACCGCAACGTTGTCCTTGTCACATTTAACTACAGGTAATTTCCTCATTAAACCATGCAATCAGTTCCAATTATTTCCAACATATTAACTTGTTTTTTCCGTCAGTAATGAATTATTCACTTTCCAGGTTGGGTTTTTTGGGTAAGCATATTATTGAAAAATCGGAACGCGTTTTGCAACAGGACATAAAAAACAAAATAAAATGTGTTGCAGGATTTTTCTCGCTTCAAACGGAAACAATTCCTGGAAACGCTGGGCTGTATGATGTAGTCAATGCTCTTCAATGGACGAACAAATTCATTCGTTATTTTGGTGGAGATCCAAATGCCATTACAATTGCTGGACAGGTGCAGTCGTTTCCTTCTAATCTGACTCCGTATTTATTCACTCTTCCCATTTATGACAGGGTGCTGGAAGTGTAATGGTTACGACATTGATGGAAATCGCCCATGGCGCAGGGACTTTTCCACAGAGCAATTGCAGCATCCGGTTCAGCACTTAATACATGGGGAATAACAAATGACCCAGTTAAGGTAGCATTGAATATTTCCACCCGATTAGGATGTTATGACGGATCATCTCCTCCAAACCTTAATGAAATTGGGGAGTGTATGCAACTAGTTTCTAACGCAATCCCGGTTCGTTACTGCTCTTGCGGAGTATCAGGTGAGTATCAGCAATACAACCTCACTAAAGGACATTAGTGTTTACCGTGGTGTCTACTTTTTTTTAGTTTGATACTTGAGACAATATAATGAATCGTTTGACAACTGTGAATATTGTGAACTGGTATTAATAAACTTTTTAGCTCGAAGAGCGCCAAGCGGGCCGACTTGGTTACGACCTTGTATCACCAGTTGTGCAGAACTTCAATATGACACTTCATCCCAAATTTCTACCGGAACACCCACAATCCGTATTTGTGAGAGGCGACGAGTCCCCTGTTCCACTAATGATGAGTACGACAAAACACGATGGCTCAGAAGTTCAAGGAATGTCTTACAACAGATTCCTTGTGGACAATGGGCTCGTGGGAAATAGTTCCTTTCTCCAATATAAATTTATCCCAGAATTGCTCCGAGCATTGGGTAGGTTGGCATATCTATGTTTTCAAGCCAAATATTGTAAACTTTTCAAATTGTACAGGGGTTGATGACCAGCCAACTGGTGGTGTTCATGAAGCCATCTCTCGTTTATATCTGGGAGAAGATCGGTATTCTGGAAATTATTCAGTAATGTATCCAGGACTCATGGACATATTCTCGGTCTTTTTTCTAAAGGCTGGGGCTTATGATACGGCGCTACTTCACTCCATCAGAGGACCGACTTATTGGTCAAGTTTTGAATTTCAGGGCAGCGTTTCTTTTTGGGGACAGCTTTTTCCGGGTGGCGAGGTTCCTCCGTTTCCTGGTGGAGTGACAAATACGGACGATTTGATTTATTTATTTGGTCTGACTTTTCTTCCTTTCACACCGGATGAGGCTAAAGTATCGTCCAGAATGTTGTCTTACTGGGAAAAGTTTGCCACTTCTGGTTACCCATCGGAGGACTGGATTCCATTGCACCCAAGAGCAGAGAATTACATGAGAATTGGACTAGATTCGGTTAGTGACATTAACTTCAAGCAGTCTTGGGTTGGGCCGGGATACGAAGCTGATCGTCCCAACATCGTGACTTCATGAAAAACTGGTTTCGCATCTATTTTTTCGAGTAATCATAACACAATGTCCACAGTGTGTTTTATGAAATAATATATAAAATTCCTTCAATCAGAAATACCAAGCATATAAATCTAGGAACTTGATTTTACGTCCTACAATTAAAACGCAATAAATTCAACTTGTTTCAGGTGTATAAAATTCTCAGAAATAAGTACTAAGTACCAAGACACCACATTAATATCCAACACCTTCCAGATATTATATTAATCATGGATTAATTCTTTATTTCTGAGTGAATTCGGCCTTTAACTTTGGAACGGTTAAACTTATAATGCTCGAGTCATGCCACCTCAGGTGTAATTTGTATATTATGTTTTCTATACTGGCCATTACACTGCCTCATTGAATATCTTGAAGCAAGTTGTAAGTTGGCTCATCAAAAAATCTGTAAGCTTCGAAAATGTTGGATATGAAACAAAATGTCTGTGTGATCTTTCTGAATAAGTGGGTATGAGTGGATTTGTCGTTTCGGTATACAAAATCTCACTTGTTTGATGCCATTGCCAATTACACTATTTCCCATTTGTGCATTTTATCAATTTATGTTTGAGCTATGTTGGTATGCCATTTAGATATCTGCATTTATCCACTTTACAGACTTTCAATCTTTTGTATAACGTAATCAATAACTTCCAGAGAATGGGTGGGTAAAAATTTAGTTTCATATATTTTTATTTGTTTCACAATCCAATTTACATTTACTATATTCGTTTGAAGTGCAAAAAATAATTTAAAAACAATTCAAAATCCGGCGTGAAATTGTTTTCTTCTTGTAATTTCATTCTCCGTCTCGTTTATAATCCATGGCCCCAATTTCTTTGAGTTGTACTGTATCAGGATTGGGAATTGATTGTATATAACCTTTGATGAGAAATGATTCATAAATTAGTAAAATATTCGCCCAAAAAGGAGAACTAAAATTTTCAGATAAAATTAAATTTCTTACAATTTGTCAAATACTCGCCGTCGTATTCGTCTCAGAACAAGGTCTAATTGGCTCCGCAGTTGGAATTACAAACTGAGATAATTCACAGCCTTCTGGAATATGTGCCAACAAATAAGATGGTGAGTGACAAGGCACCAAAGGAACTCGAGTCCTCCAAAATTCGTAGCGATCCATACTTGCAAAAATACTGAGGACGAATTGTTCAGGATTAGATGTTTATTCCTTGTTGGAAGATGTAAGATTAATTTCTAAAACGATCTTTGCACGAGATTTTATTCTATTTTACATTGACGCAGAAAACCCGGATGAGTAACTCGAATCCAATTATTGTCATCTCATCGTCATGATTATAATTGTCGTTTCATTCGGTTAAAACTACCCGAATCAAATCCAAACCAGGTTTGATAAACCTAGTTGAAAGTGGATGCGCCCGGTTTTACAAATGTTAGGTAGAAGTATCATCTTCTATTTCCAGAACAAATTCTGGCGTCAGATTTTTCAGAAAACGGTACCCCACAACTAAATACTGTAGGATTGACGTCTCTTTAGACTTCTAACGTACCTAAAGAGATATAATAGCAAAAAAGCTGCAGATGTTTTTGACAACCAAATCAAATAATGGAACAGAAAGAGTACGTACACTACAAGGCAATTCAGACTTTTTATGAGTCGATTTTTTCATAATGAAAGCTTTATTGTTGCAAGTCATTCTCTGTCGTTCATTCCAATAACGAATATCGTCGTCATTTTCTTTGGCATATTCACACTTGTTCGCAGCATATAGATGAAACTATTCAAATGTCTGTTACACAATTTTTTTGCAGTTGTATTATCGTCATTCACGCTGATGAAAGTGTTATGATTTTTTAATGCTATTTCTTTTGTACCAGTTGAGATAAAATTCATTTCTATACATGCTTAAATTGTGACTTTTTTGTGCCATTACACGACGTTAATTCAAAAAGTACCTGTTTATAAAGTAAAAATGCATACGAATCTTTACAAATTTTCACTTAACACAAAGTTCAACTTGATCAGATTCCCTTACTTTTCAAAAAACATCTTCGGAATTCAATATTTTTTTCTATGACCCTTTGGAAACCAAATCATTCCAGTCATGGCTACCTTTAATCACAAAACAAACCGACATCAATCAAACATTGATCAATTTTACCATACTCTTGGAAGGCCTGATTTCCCTACC
>JAAXNX010003690.1:0-10203 GCA_036491905.1 Folsomia manolachei
CCAATTATTTTGGGTGGTGAGAGACAAGTCATTAATTATTATCATTAGTTTTATTTCGTGTGAAATCTCTGGACAGCAAAGGATTCCTTGCTTCTCAAACTGTTTTTGCTGCATCTGATAGCCATAACCAGGGCAGTTTTCAGTGGTATAATTTAATTGGGAGCCACTTTTTTGTAGTAATTTAATTAGAAATTTCATAGATTAGTGAAAATTACGTCTCAAATTGATTGGCTAGCTGTTACAAAATAGTTTTCAATCCAATGTCTTTCAAGCTTCTGAAAACAAATTCCCAATATTTCCGTAATACTTGAATTTTAATCTTAGAAAACTTGTAAATTCATCCGTTCAAATTAAAAACCAAAGCCACAGCACAATTGACAATTGACAATTCTTAGCCAACTCAAAGTGACAGTTCAATCCAACCATTCCCTATTTGTGCAATTGACAGTCAAGTCAACTCAAGTTGCGCAGGCAATACGAGACACCAGCCTGACCAGCCGGTAAAGACTTCATCCAAGATATCACTTCCAATTCCTTCCACTACGCAAATATCCTGACAAATCTCACTCCCCGACTTTTATGACACCTTTCAATACCTCATCTCAGTCTCAGTCCTGACCATCCCTGGTTCACTTCACTCCATCCATAAATATAGACTAAAGTTTCACCTCATTCCTCGTCAGTGTCTCAACATTGCTAAATCTGGCAGAATGGAGACCGACAAAAGACGGCAATCCGCCATAGTTTTTGCTCCAGCACCGGAAATTCCGAAGGAATCCGAAGACAATTCTGTAATCCTCCAGTTCTCAAGAGGGAGTGGACACTACCCAGATCCGGGGTTGGGTCGCAGGGCGTTAGAAATATTATCGCAACTTTACCACCAGCCCGACTCACTCTCCGATGTCGCCCTGTTACTGGAAGGGAACTTGGTCAAGTGCCATAAATTCGTGTTGTCAATGTCCAGCCCGTATTTTAAAAAGGTGTTTGAGGTAAGTGCCATTCAGACATTTTGAGCATTTTTCTAATAATTGAGGTTGATTTGGGTACGATGTGTGAAATTTTTGACGCATCAAAACTCTCTGAAATTGTTAGAATTAGGTCGGAATTGGATTTCCTTAGTTTTATCACTAGTTACTATTTTATTAAGAAATGACATTTTATCAAAATTCAGACCACGGAATCTACCCTAGTTTCAAACTCCCGATTTTATGTAACCCTGCAGAGATTGATATTCCCACATTTATTGTCTGACTCACTAAATGTTCCAATTTGCACAAAAATGAGAACAATTCCACCCTCAAAAATGGTCTTGTTGTCACTACAAGACACTCATAACTCAATCCAATCATCATTCATCATTTTATCCCAGATTGTTATCTTTATTTAAACAAAACTCAACTCCAATCCTAACAAGGTTTTGGATCTCTGACCAAATAAGACATTTTTAATTAACTTCAGTTTCTCCCAAATAATCTCTATTTTTGTGGAAGTTGCATTTATTTGATGTGCGCAAATACCCCATACAAAAGCAGGTTTATTAAAATAGAATCCTGCAAAAAACAGCCCAACTCACTTGCTGAGTCAATCCATCACTAAAATGAAACCAGTCAGTCACATCTTTCAAACTAGTTTTTTTACTCCGTGAACTTGAATTCAATAAAAATAGCGACCCGTGTCAATATTTTTTTATTTATGCCCCGTCAACAAGTGTCAGGGTTTATCTATTTCCGCAAAGCAGGTCTCTCCTGCCTCCCAAAGTGAGTAGCATGTCTTGTTCAACTTGTATTTTGATAGTGAAACAGGTCCGAGTGGTTCAATTTGAACTATGCTTATCTGAATACTTCACCACCAAGTTTGGAGTGATGCAAAGCCAGTGAAAATCTTTTTTGATAACGGGTCACTCTGCTTTTTATCAAATTTTTATTTTGTCCACTTATAAATCACTTTATTTGGATCTTAATTGCGTTTTGATGGCACTGCGCAAAGTCAATCCATCATTTATTGCGACTTATTTACTTCTAACTGACTCAGGTCACCCGATTTTTTTTGCAAACCTTGCAAACTTGGGATTCCATTCTCTCCGATTTTTATCCGAAGTTGTTTCACCGTTTGCCAATCCATATATTTACGACACGGTCAAAAAACTGCAAAGGTTTCATTTGCAAGAAACATGTTTCACATCCTGTCCAACAACTTTGCATAAAAATTCCGTTCCTAATCTACCTGTTGTCTAAACTTGTCTTTATTTTACACCCAGGAAATCTCAGGGCTTCCGTGTCCCCATTTCCATCCAATTGTTGCGATTCGCGATGTTTTACTCAAAGAATGGGAATCCCTTCGCTGTCTCCTGTACCTTGGATCGGTTCAAGTACCCTGTGCTCGGGTAGCCAGTCTCCTCGCAGCTGCGGACTCCCTGCAAATTGAGAACATTGAAGTCACTCCTTCTCACAGTTTTGGGCATGAAGAACCAAAAGTTTTGAGCCTGGAACTTCCCGAGCAAACTTCAAAGCGCCACTCTGACTCCCAACCAGTGTCTTATGAGCCAAACTATGAGCATTCGGGTTAGAATACATTCAAATAAAATGTGAGTCGAATTCTCATCTTCAAATTATTCTTTAGAATTCTCCAATTCCCGTTGCCATGACAACAGAGAGACTCCAAGATCCTTGCTCTCCTCTCCAGAATCCTCTCGAGACCCCTTGGCTTTCCAACTCTCTCCAGAACCACAGCCAAGCATGAGTTTCCGTCGCCGAAGACGTTCCACCCCGCACGATTTCCGTTCCCAAGAATGCTCACCGTCTTCTAACTCTCCCGGGAAATCTGTGATGACCGGAAGTGTCCCAAACTGTCTCCGCTACTCCACGGAAGAAGTCAACTCCCTAATTCGTTCGATTGACCATCTCCCCGGAAACCTGGTGCCTTGTCCAATTTGCAATAAAATTGTGAAAAGGGAGCGACTTCGTCCGCATATTAATGAATGCCATCTTTTGGAAGGGAAACGTATTTTTTGCCCGCTCTGCTGTGTCGCCTTCAAGTCCAAGGGAAGTTACCGCGTCCACGTTTGGCGACATCGGAGAGGAACTGCGAGCTCGGCGACGCCTTACTAATTTGCATTCGACAAAAAACATCTCTCCCTTATTTTGCAAACAATTTCCACCGAATTTCTGCAACAACTCCGAGCCCTACAAAACTTCTAATCTCGTAATATTGTTGAATTAAACCCAGATTTTACAAGGCTCCCATAAAAACGTTTACAACCTGCGTTCTAATTATGATTTGTAGTGCATTCTCTAATTCCCGTAATAGAAACAAAGTGCTTTTAATACCTGTTTAATGGACATTGCAATAAAATTTATTGGAACATTGAAATCCAATTACAAACAATTAGACAAGTTATTCCTCTTCTAATGCCACACAGAGCAAATTGCACAGTAGCAATCATGGGGAAAGGAACGAGTTGTATTTGTTCAAGAGACAAATTCTGGTTTGATTAATGGAATAAGATGCGACAAAGTCAACACTTCTCCAACAAGATGTCATAAAAACCAGTTTTGTACTTAATCTTAATGCCGACACTCGCTCTTTTACACTCTGGTCTAATCTGTTCCAAATCGGGATTCCAATAATCCAACAACACCCATAGAATGTCATGTTAATATTAAGCTTTGTGTCACAATTTTAAGACAACTTGCAATAATTTGTACTATTGCACAAGTCAATTTATTACTTTTCATCAAAATCTGTGTCCATTAAAAGTCAATGAATCCAAAAAATATCACTTTTACTCCGAAATATTTCAACCCCTGCAAATCCTGGGTGTGAAGTGAACCAGTGAATGAAACATGATCATTAATGTATCACTCATTTGGAGTTGTGGTGATATTAACGTGTCGAGTTGCACGTAAGCTCATACGTTGTCTGCATAATTCCCAACTCTTGCTCCATGTATTTGCTTGCTTTGTTTTCACATTATATAACACTGACTTAGTTATATTTGTATTTGCAGGATTACTTGTTCACTGTACGACTAAGCTGTGCCATAACCTTGTCCACTCAGGAGACCATGTGTTTTTATCTTTAGCCAGCAGTTCAGTTTATTTCTACATTTTAATTACCATTCCTTTTTCCTCGCTCTGTTAAAGTCTCTATTACCCGTTGCCATTAAGTATGATTCTAATTACACAAAACTCCTTAGCAGACAAGAACATTGTTGCTTTAAAAAATATACAAATAAACAAGAAATTCATTAACAACAGAAAAAAAGGTTGGCGTGATCAGAGCACTAACAAGTAACTAGTGCTCATAAAACAAGTAAAAATGGAAATCACAAAGATTCCAGTGTCCAACAAACAAAATACCAAAGCGTTTGCTGATAAACCACACCTCAAAATTCCACGGGTAAATTTTACACCTTCATTTCTTAATTATTTGATAAAACATTCATTCTCCCGTCTTTCAGGTAATCTCCAGAATTTGCCATTTCCTAGACTACACCTCCCTCAAAGCCGTCCGAACCCTGAACTCGGTCTGGTTGCGGGAGAGCCGTCCCCATTTCTTAGCTTTGGCGCAAACGACCCTGCTCCCCTCCGCGGCTGACGACCCTGCCAAATGGAAGGCCCGATTGAGTGACTATGAAGCCCGAGTCGGAGCCTGGGGTCACGCCAACTTCTCCATTAACACAAATGCCTACTCCGTCTCTACCCAGAGCTTTAATTATGAGGAGCAAATGATCAAATTCGCGTCTAGACACGGCTCACTGATCAAGGCAATTCATTAAGACTGTACTTTTTTGGTTGTCATGGTAACTTATTATACCTTCTTCACAGAAACTGGATCTAACGATCAAGCTGAAAACCAAGGAGAACTTTACCTTTTTGTTGGCCTTCCTTAAAGCACTGGAAGCTGGAGGAAATGGAGTTTTGACCAATTTATCACTTTGTTTGGGAATAACTCGGTCTAATTACACCCAAGAAGACTTGGGTCCGCTGGAAGGGCTTCCAATTCTGAACTCAGTTTTCGTTTTGAGCCTCTCCGTCCCTCCAGGGAACCATTGGGCACTCCCCTCGATAAATATGGATGTGGCTGGGAGACCGAGTTGGGAACCAAGAGAGGACTTTGCTGTAATTGAACTTTATTGCATATTATTGCCTAGTTTTTAATTAATTAACGACTTAATTACTCGCCATTTAGGGCAAAATACTGACCATGTTTCCAAACATTGAGGACCTAAAACTGGGAGAAGACTGCCAAACACTGTCCCTAAATTTAGAATATGTTGCCATCCTTGCACAGATAAGAGGAGTCCAAAATACCAATCAAAATGCCAAAGATTCTGCTGGTGACACTAACCCAGAACCAATCTCAGCCTCATCGTCCACACCCCTTTTAGTTTGTGATCCAACATCCAGCCTTCCTTCATTCAGTATTGTTCCGCCTCCTACTTCGGATTACTTTGCCAATTTAAAAAGCTTGGATCTCCTGGTTTGTCACAATTTCTGGCAGAAAGCATTTTAATTAAGAAAAAGAAAGATTTACAAATATTCTTTCTTTTGCCAGATATCCCACTCCCACATATTGACCCATCTCCTAACTCTGGATCTTTGTTTGGAGAAACTCCATCTAAGACTGGGAATTCAGGTCAATACGCCACCACCTTGGGAGGGAGTGACCACAATTCTAGAATCTCTGTTGGATAAACATGCTCCCACTTTGGTCCAACTATCCGTGAGTGCAGTTACAGTTAACCATTACAGTATTTTTGTCTAAATTCCTTCATGACCTATTCCAGTTGGAACAAAGAGCCCAGCCAGACTGGAATATTTGGAGAATCAGTCTCCCTCTTTGTCCTAGACTTAGGAGCATTCAAGTCGTCTCGACTGATGCAGGTGGGTGAAGGAGAATGGATAATTCTATAAAAATCCCTCTTTTAGGAAATAATTGTTATAAAATTCATTCCTAAATTGTGAATTCCTGATTTTTTGCTAGTTCCAACCGGACTCCCGCAACCCGTTGAAGAAACCAAAGGCCGAATCCGACTTCAAGACTTGTTTCGAGTAATATTTCATAATTTTTAAATTATTTAATGATATCTAATTAATCATGACTAAATTTTGTTTTTTTAGATGGGTGCTACCAGCCTGGAAGAAACTTTCCCAGTATTGCACCGAGTCTCGTTTAACTACAAGGATGGACTTTACACGCGAGAAGTATTTGATCGAGTCTTTCCTCAGGAGGGTGTGGCCGCATTCCCACAAATTAGGAGGATTACCCTCCCACTTCCCAACGAGAATGGCTCCCTCGGAGAATTTTCACTTTGTGGGCAACGACTCAGAAATATATTTTCAAATGCAGATGGTGTTTTTCAAGTGAATTACTAATTAACATCCGACTAAACAAAATTATAGAAGAATCAATTGTGCTTCCATACAGTGCAGAGCTGTTAAAATTACGGATTCCGAATAAAAATTAAATGCTGAGATTATTATTTTATTGTATTTTGGCCTTTAATTTAATACAATTTAAGTAAGTAGAATAAAACCTAATTAAATGATATCCACTTTACCAATTTTAAAAATATTGAAAGCAATTAAATGGACTGCATGTGACAATAGGCTGAGGATCGGAAGCCTTTACCCATTTCAAATAAAAATGTTAAGTACACTTATCTCTAAATTAACAAATTGTGCCAAAATTATCGTAATCTTCACCCAAATCTACCACATTGCTTGGCCAGAATTTAATTGAAACAAGATTATTAAATTCGTTTGTCAAATTTTCTCCGATTTAATTCAACTATCGCATCGATATAAATTCGGAACAAAAAAAGATCCACGTTTGCCTTACACTCGAACCTTATGTTGGTATCGGATTTGCAGTTTGCATCTTTGAAAACCCTACAAGCCGCACAAACCCCATTCACATCAGTTCTGAAGGTGACCGTATTTGTGGAGCCTGGAATATAATAAATTTGATTTCTTGGTTGATGACTATTCCAATGCGGGTAGGAGGTCGAGAGGCCAATTGCATTGTCCGAGATTCGTCCTCCAACATCTGTGAACGAGCAATTTCAAGGTTAAATCACCAAGAATAATTAATAATTGCTCGAATTTTAAAAAAATCTTACGAGCATTGTTCCACGTCGATTCGATTAGTATTTAGCTACCGGAGCAAAATCCAGCAGACCCACGGTCACGAGAGCAAGAAATCCAAATCCAGACATGTTGAATAAGATTGTGGAATTGGTTAAGCTTTTGATTTTATCTGAAATATCAAAAAGACGGCGATGTGTGGGCGAAATCGGTTAATTTCTTCTCAATTTATGAATTAATTGAGAAATGCATGGACAGAGAGAGAACTATTTATATCTGGAGAGAACCATTTTTTACTCTTCCAGTAAATTTAGCTGTCATTCCAATAAGTTCTTAGGATATTAAATGAAACAAAAAACCGTCTGTTTTTACGAGTTTTCATAAACTCTCATCGATTCTTCATCATACTAATGGACTTGGAGTGCTATAGCAGGCAAATAATATGCACAGCAAACTCGGCATATGCAAAACCAATGGCTTGATGGGAATTGAAAGTATTTCATGACTCACAAAAAAACAAGGTGAGCTCACCAGAAGGTGAACCTACATATACTCAGCATCAATTCCAGACGTCTGAAACCTGCAAATCCCAGGTGTCGTTCTGTCCAATAAATAGTACGCTTGCACCGGGTATTTCCGCGCTGAGTAACCGTTTCATAAAACGTCCCCAGTCTCCTCCCTTCAAGTCGTTCGTGACAAACTGCTAATAAGACATTTCGAATTTTATAATTTCATAACTTTTCCAGAATCGGTGGCCTCTCCATTGATAAGAATTGTTGGTGAGGGTAACCAAACCCTGGAGTTGGAGCACATCACACTTTCCGACGGTGGGCTGTACGTCTGTCGGTCATTTGAAAAAGGGCTAGCCTTCTCTCAAAATATTATTTTGACCGTTGTGCAACCCACGACGCGGATTCAAGACTTGTCCTGCTCCACAACCGTGGCTTTTCAATTTAACTTGTGAAATCCACGCCCTGGTCAAACCATTTGCAGTGGTTTGGTTTCGCACCGTGCAGAATTAATTGCCGGAGGAATTGAACCCAGAAGTATTTCCACAGACGCAAACCAATCCTTCGGATGGCTTATTTGTGTCGGTGATATCCATTGTAAATGCTTCCGGGGAGGATGGAGGGGATTATAGTTGTATTCCGGATGATTGGGAAGTTGCCACGGTAACTTTGGTGGCACGGGTGTAAAAAAAGATAGCATTACCCCAATATTGACTAACCTAACAAAACTAATTAATAAATAAAAAAAGAGAAGTTACCATTGTATTGCTATAATTTTACATTATTTATTAGTAAAAGTTCTCAAAATTCATCCTGGTTTTTCAACACGCCGTAGATTTTGTGCAGTAAATATTTTTATACACATATGTACTTTGTAGTGCAGAGATAAATATTATTAGGATATCCATCCTAACCACATTTAAATGTGACTTTTCACATTAACAGGCTCGGTGATCGAGTCAGAGAATTCATAGATAAGCCTTTCTACCAACATAAATATTTCAAACATAAATATAAACCATTCACTGTATTGATCTCATCCACTTACAAATTATGAATGAAACTTTTTTACTTTAAACTCGTAAAACCACGTGCATAATGCATAACACATTTATTGTCTGATTCATCCAGCCCATTAAATTACCTCCACACTAAATTTTGTGAATTTAGTTTACTGCATATTCCAATTCAGTGAAATATCTGCGCATAATTCAATAACAAAAACAAAATACGTCAGTTTTAAACCATATAAAAGTGCATAATGTCTGGATAGTTCTTCAAATCATTGCCAGAAGTCAAACAATTTCCATCCCTGAGCTCCACAACAAATTGTAAAACGCAACTTTTAAATCCTTTCGTGAATGCCTAAAGTATTGCTAATTGCATCTTGAAATTTTTCAGAAATCCAACAATGAAGTACTTTGGGCTTATTGCGTGTCTTTCGATTTTGCTCTTGGTTCTTGGAGGAGTTGACGTTGCCGAAGGATGCTACGCCACGGCCGGAGGTTGCACCGCAAGTTCCACCGGCTCATTTAACAGATGCCCAGTTGGATCATATTGTACTAACATGGGAAGCAGAAGGAGACCAATTTGTCGTTGTGTCCCGAATTCTGGCTGAACAAAATTTTAATTGTTTGGAATTGTGTGAGAAATGTAACCAATAAATATGTTAATTGAGAAAACTGCGCAATTCATTTTCAGCCGTTTCGTAATAAAGTGACGTGGTTAAAATTTACAGGTAAGTTTTGCATTTTCCATCGTTCAAAATAATATTGTTGCAAATATAGGGCTCTGTATCAGTCTCTTATAATAAAACCATGCATATTGACCATTTCCATTTATTTTGTGATGCCATTTTCTAAGCCTCACCGTGGCCAATTGAGTACTATGTATTTCATAAAATAACTAAGATAATTGTGTGAAATTTACAAGACAAATCCAGCAATTCCTTCGTGTCTGCAGGTTTCATTGCCACCCCCACCAAGCAGTAGTGTAAAATTCGTAGTAAAAAAGTGATCCTTGCTTATGGAATTGTAGTAGCGGTGAAATGGTTTTGTGCCCTCGACCGCGGGGATGGATAAAAGTAGCCTGTAATCCCTTCATAAACATAGCCTGAACCTCCTCCTTCTAATTCAGTCCAATTTGTTGTGTAGTGATGATCCCCAACTCCGGTTATTGCTGAGCTCCAGTAGCGATGCAGTGGAACGGTTCCAAAAGTCGGATTAGCATAAGCGATGCCTTCATAAACCCAATCATCTTTACCACCTTTAAAATAATTCCATTAAATTGATTCTTTTAAGGATGGTTAAATGTTTTGATTTTTAAACCCTTCCAATTCGGACCAGTTTGTGGTGTAAAAGTGGTCACCGATCCTGGAATTGTAGTATCGATGCAGGTCTATTATGTTTCCACTCGTGATAGAAAATAGTATTACGAAGCAAACAACCAAGTAAAAAACGAAGAGTTTCATTTTGTAAAACCTCCAATGCAGCATCATATAGCCCGAGCCAGAGTGTAGGTTGTTGTTGACGCGTTTAACAAAGTGTTCAAATCATTCACAACAACCAATTTGACATGTGTACAAAATTTCAAGACGATACGACCAT
>JAAXNX010003691.1:0-10201 GCA_036491905.1 Folsomia manolachei
GCCTGATTTCTAAGAAGGTACCCAAATACAATGACAGAGATTTTTATATGCATGGACAGTAAGATGTTTATGTAACCTATTTGGAAAACTAGGGCAGGGAAGCTATGGTATGCATTGTTGTCTGGATTAGTGCTTGCGACGCAGTTTGTTAAAATTCGAAAATATTTTTCTACTTCAAAATAAATTCCGTGGTGTCTCAAAATATATAACGATTGAAATTTTGTGCCTGATCCTTACATGACGAGAGTGATCACGAATCGCGATCGCAAAGTGCTTTCTACGGAGTTCTCTTCACTCATATTTTCTAAATGAATGCGGAAGGGTTTGTGGGATTTCATGTGATTTTGAGAATATTATGCTAGTGTGATAATTTTGCATAAATAAAATGCTTGTCAGTACAACGTCCTTGTTGATCAAAATGCATGCTTTATTTTTCAAAGCTACGTATCAAAGAATGTGTCAAATAACGGCTACAACTTTGAAAAGCAAAAGCATGCATTTGAATTCGAGTCCATAATTTCGTAAATGCATTCAAGTATACAGGATGAGCTTATGGAAAAATATTCATTCAATACCTATTTTTGGGCTAATGGTGAGCCCTTGGACGGGAACACTGCCGTAAACATCTTCATTGCTGTTGGATTTTGCAGAGATGATTTTTGGTTTCTTTGTATTAATCTTAATTCGATGATGTTGAGCTTGATTTTCCTCCTCATCCTCATTGTCTTCATCCTCGTCTTCATTCTCATTCCCAGTATTTGGAGTAATTTTATTTTTATGATTTGTCCCAGAAGGGAATTGGGGTCGCCTGTCCTTTGTTGGAGTTCTTACCCGTTCCACACTCTCAATGAGATTAATCGTCGCCTGTTGCTGATCCCCTCGAGAAATACTTAGTTTTGATTGAATCACAGGTATTTCTTCATTGTCATTCGTTGAGCTGCTAGACCCTTTTCTTGGATAAGTCTCCGGCTTACCACCACTACCGGAGGATTTTTTGGATTTGGATGAGCTATGAGTTTTACAGCATATAGTGCAAATATTAGTGCTCATAGGATTGATAAAAGTACAATGTTCACATGTCCAAGGACCCTCCGGCGAGTCTGAGGATGACGCCTGATACTCTATCCTAGCATCCTCTTCCAGTTCTCGAAGATTTTCTTGGAAATTAATTGGAGACTGAGCCATTCTATTCAAGCCACCCCTGGGCGTGAGTGGACGTTGATTCATGGACTGATTGTGACTATTTTGATTGTATCGGTCTTGCATAATTTCCATTTCCTGGCGTCTGGTTTGCTCTTGTTGTCTTTGTTCGTGGTGAGGCGGAGGAGGACGACTCTTTCTTCTAAAACTTCCTTGAGGCGTAACAGGCTGTGATTGCGTGACTGACGGAGGTCGTGGAGGTGCTTGTTGTGGTTGAGGATATGACTGGCCAGACCACATGGCAGATTGTGATCCGCGTCTGGCTTGGAGTTCAAACTCCATTTCTTGTTGCGTCATCGGAGGACCAAATCCTACGGGTCCTCCCCATCCAAAGAAAGGTTGCTGCTGTTGAGGAATACCTCCCATACTTTGATTGGATGGGGTACGTCTCATTGTTCCGACTGGATATCCCATCATGGCTGCCTGTTGGAAATCCATGGGATAACCAGCATTTCCTTGATAGTTCCATGGCATTCCCATATGATTAATGTTAAAGGCGGACTGACTAGATTGAAATCCCAGTTGGGATTGGGAAGGATAGGAGCGAGGAGGAAGTGGGGGTGGAGGACGTTCGGGTGCAGTTTCAGAATTATTGTTATTCGGCCCACGCCGTGGTCGTTGAAGTGTTGCAAAATGAGACGAGTCCTGAGAAGAATTTGGAAATCTTTGCATTGACACACTTTGAGCTCGTCCTCGTGGGAAGTGATCTTCCTCATCCCATTCCGGATATCCCGTGTTGCCACGACTTGGAGGCTAATGAGAAAAAGCGATCAAATATACATGTAAATAAATTAAATGGTTCAATTTGAATGTTGTAGACAACAATTTTTAAAACGTACTCGTTGCATGTTAAGATTCGCAGTGCTTGCACTTTGATTCCTGATTCCTCCCGAAAATTGGCTTGGGAAAATTGATTGTTGTGGAACATGGGGCCTTCGGTCCATTGGAAAATTTTGCATTCCGGACGGAGCTGGAGAACTATGTCTTCGATCGGGAGCCACACTCTGTCCACGCATTGTGGGAGTTGTTGGTCGGCCGAAATCTGTTTATGACGAATCAAATTATTTATTAAATTTTACATCTGCATAACATACTGTCAAAGAATGATGACATTCCCTTTATTACTTACCGGAAGGCTTTGGAGGAAGAGGTGGTCCTGGTTTTGGCGTGGGTGGTAACGGTCGCTGACCCATGCCACCAACAAAACGTTTCAATGTTCCCATTGGGTCAAAAACTTTACGAGTTAGTGTAGGGGTGCTCCCAGCCGACCTCATACCCATTCCGAAGGGAAGGAAACGTTTATTCCGTCGTGGTGGAGCTACGGGAGGCAAAGAGGACAGGATTGGGGGACCACTGCCTTCTTGCTGAGGTACTTGGTTGTGCATCGCAAATACTTTGGGAGGCAGAGGGGGTCGGCCACCTCCAGGATCCAATAACTGCAGCACAATTAATTAATTAATAATTTTTAGTTAAAGGTTTAAGTTGTATGCATCACCTTTCGTTGGTGATGCAATCGTTTAGGGTGTCGGTGGTACCTGAAAAACAATTGGAGGTTAATTCCAATATAGTTTTGTTTAAAATACTAAAATTGAAGTTCAAGAAATACAAATTTACATGTCGTTACACCCCCCACAAAAAATTTGATCTTCACACATTTCACAGACGACGACTGCATTCGAGTTACCACACAAATTGCACACTCGCCTGCTTCGGCCTATAAAAAATGTTTTTGGTGGCTTATCATTGTGGCTACAAAGTCTAAAATTTACCTCGTCTGGTGCCATTTAGTCGTGGTAGGTGATCAATTTCTTCATACTCAGACTCATCTGTGGGAGGAGGTTCTTCAGGCAGAGGGGGAGGTGGCGGGGTGGACATTGAGCCTCTGGGTGCATTCATCTAAAATTTGAGAAAATCACTGATTAAGATAAGATAAGCCCTTGGGATCACAGAAATGCAAGTAGGATGTTCATACCATAGACGCCGAGAACCATTGTGGCATTTGACGCCCTCCTGCCTGAGGTCCTCGGGAAGATAGCATGGGATTTTGACGCATTCNCATAGACGCCGAGAACCATTGTGGCATTTGACGCCCTCCTGCCTGAGGTCCTCGGGAAGATAGCATGGGATTTTGACGCATTCTTATTTTTTCGTAATCCTGAAATTGAGAATTGTCAATATTGTCATTTTTATTTTGAGTGAAACTTGTGCAAGAATTTGTACTAAAATGGATAATCTGCTCAGCTTCTAAATTTCAACTACCTAAAGTAATTATCTTGGTTTATAATTACATAAGGAAACATGTAGGTACTTCAGTTGGAAAATGTGTTATCACAATTCTGTTCCACAAGCACCAGACAAATTTTTCTCAAGCGGTGGAGAAAGCTATGGTTTATCATAATCTAATCTTTTCCTCCAGGTAATAAAAAAATTTCTTTACAGTCTGTATTCCAAGACTCAGTTAATCTTTAACTCAACTAATATCCGCTGTATAAGAATTTAATGGAGTTGTGACTTACTTAAGGTGTGAAAATGAGTGTTTTCATGGGTGGATCGTTGCCCTCGAACAAAACTACACTATACACATTGTGAAAAAGCATGGGTTCGACAAGCTTAATGGGTGTCTGAGAAGTTCATAGGTACGTTACACAGATCTTGTCTAAAATTCAGGCTCTGAATGCATTCGTCGCGAAATCCCAGATTTTGTTATACTAATAAACGAACAAAAAATGCAGATTTCTTAATCTTTAACCAGTGTTATCTGGCTGCAAACTAGAGCAGTAGCAAAAGGCAATATCCTATCAGAGAAGAGAATGACTCCTCCGATCGTTTAGACGCCAGATCACAATTACTAGTCGTTGCACAAGCCAAAATTCTGATCAACTGCCAGACAAGTGCGGAAGTCCTTGTGTATGAATTCAGAAGAGTGCCGATTGCCAAAGATAAGTGAATCATTCATGAAGATGGTAATTTACAAAATATGATGCCATGTTAATCTAACTCTAAATGGCTGTATTGGAGAAAGAACTATTCACGTCTTGGTAGAAATATTTAAAAAAAAATCTTTCACTCATCTTAATTTTTATGCAAAGCTCACAAAACACTTGCTCACTCCTCTCGAGGTAAAAATACTCGGTCGGAGAAGCTTTGCCAAATCATGGACAACATGAAAATGTCATTTTCGAAAGATCAGTGTCTGTGTATTTTCGGGTCCGATCATTTGTTTATGTGGCTATAGTTAAACTATAATAGTTTATAAGCAGTATATTGCTTGAGAGGTGGTTTAATACAATTTATTGCATATTTATAATATAACTTATGAAAATAATGGTAACAATACACACGGAATAACTTGGCTCAGTAAAAGTTCGCACATGCAACGTGAAATTTTTTGGCGTGCTGAGGATGTATGGTTTGCCATCATGATTAAAAATAGATCTGAAAATTGCATCGTTCCTTCTGATTCTAGATTGTAGAGCTTAGTCGTAAAACCTTGGTGAACATTTCAAAGATGGCATGCCGTACTCACATCCAACGCTCTGTTGATACCGTAAAATCATTAAAATAAACGCATCACAAATAAACAAAGTACTTTCACGGTAGCGAAGTTTTCACCAGGCATTTGCATATTCAAGTCAATTTAGATTTCTGTTCAGAGTAGTTGCTCATTCGACCTTCATAATATGGTTATTTTTTACATGTGAAAGTAGAAAAGATACGCCAGGCATTTTACGAAACATTTACAACGTGCTTTGGTTGTATGACAAATCGATAAGCTGATGGGTCATTTGTAACAATAAAATAGGATGTAGTGCTTAAAAGAAAGTAATAGCTTTATGCATGCGACATGATGTGGCGTATCCCAATTAATAACGTTTTTACCTCGTGTTGTCCGTACACCCGAGATGGGACTATTTCTATTGTAATTCGTTGACCATTGCTTTGTTATTGTCCCATTTTGTATTGACTTAGGGGAGAAAATTTAATGGCGATAAATATTATTCATGCATGAAATACAAACAGACAAACAAATGAATGTTTAACTGTCTTTGTGCTACATTTACTTATATTTTTCATATTTCACCAAACAACACCTTGTCAAACCTTTGTCTTCCTGACCACAAAATAAGTACAAGTACTACAACATCATAATCCAAGCCCACGAGCTCTAACCAGAATTTCATCAACATCTTCATTCTATTCCCCTATATCTGTTGACCGAAATTGCTAAATATCATTCAAAATGTAAATGAGATTTGCCTTGGAGAACAAGCCTCCAGAGATATTTGCAAATACTATTACTACGTAGTAGACTACAATGAAGGTGACATGAGAGCTAGTTCAAACATTGCAAGCCACGGCTGTGCCCAAATTAAGTTCTTGGCCAATTTTTGCTATGTTTTCTGCACTTCGAGAAAGCAAAGAAACTAACAATAAGATGATTTCAGTGAGAAGAGAATAAGAAACTGAGAATAAAGTTAGCTCCGAAATTGCCGAGGCCAAGTAGGACTTAATAAGAAAGAAAATAAATTAAGGTGAAAGAATATTGACAAAATTTCCGCAATTTATTTTAGTTTTTTATCAAAACTCATACTTAATCATGAATAGTTCAGCCTGGTGAAGTAATTAATAAAACCCACGCACTTTACAAGGCTTGTTTAAAATGATCATGGAATTAGCCAACTTTCTATTTAACAGGGAAAGAAGTTAACATATAAAATAGCACGAAGCATTTCTTTACAATAGTCTAAAGTCTATTAACCACCGCCACATTTTGACAGGAAGAAATTTAAGAAACTGGAAACTGGGATGGGATTACAAAGTAATCTGTTAAAGTAGCAATGGAAACTCATCTACTTTCTCTTTACAAATGATCCTCTGTCAAAATGGTGCACCCACGCACTATGTCTGAAGGAGTACTGATAGTACTGACTCAACTCTAGTACACAAGCTCATTTTACACTCCCACCCACACGGAAAAGACACGATGCAAAAATTACTTATTGAAAGAGAAAGGTATTTTATTTATGGAGAAAGAGACACCCACCGTAGGATATGTACTTATAGGACGAGCAGAATTCTTAATATATTTCATTACTTACATTCATGTCCTATTCATCAAGAAAGACAGAACGACTCTTAAAGACAAGGTCGCATTTCTACTAAGCGATGCTCATTAATCATATTCAACTTAAATCTGTGGAAAAGGAAGGAATGCCGGATGGAGGGATATGGAATGATAATCTTTCCGAATTTAGACATGGTTCAGCAGCCACGCATCGAAATGTTTTTTGGACTCTGTAAATAAATAAATAGGTTATAATTGAACTTTGGCCATATTCTCGAGGGTGGTTCGGTTTGTCCCATGCAATTAAAAACAAGTTTTTGTCATATATCCATACGCATACAATTCGCGACAGGACAAAGCATTTACATGATTTTGAGATATACGTGCTTTTTAAAAAAAATAATATGACTATGAAAGCTTGAAATTTGCCTTGTGTAGTATTTTATTTATCTAAAGTCATGCATGATTTCTACGAAATAGAGCTGAATACATAACTCCAATTTTTACAATTACTGCGCTATAAAACAACCTTCAGTAAGTCACATGAGCTATAGACCTACCTCACCCTGTCCTGAGTCACGTTGAACAAGGTCATGGTGTGGCGTAGTAGTTGGGGTTGGCAAGTGAAAGTTTTATAGACCAGATACAAGGCATAGGATGCCAATGCTTTCCCTCAGTTTATATAGCTTCCCTTGTGTTTGCATAAAAAGTCTAGATGAATGGTTTACATGAACGTTTCTTTTCGCAGAACGATTTGCATTTTTCATTGCGTGCGAGTAACCGTGAAATAGCATTGATAAGCATTTGTGCAGTATATTTATGCAAATGATTTTTACGCGCTTTCCCGGCTAGCTGGCAACTGGAAAATTTTCAGAATATGATGGTGCACGTTGAATCACGGCAAACGTGCACTTAATAGACCCTAGGATACATTAATAATATTTCTAAATCAGTGCACAAGTAAAGACCTAGGGTACTAGAATTACGCAGCAAAAAGTGTGGTGATAAAAAAGCAATTAGATGTGGAAATGGATACGAGGTGTTTAGTTTCTTTATTCACAATTTTACTTCATGCATAGTTAAACAACTTTTGTTTTATGCTGTCGAGTTTAATAACAAATGCGTAGCATTCAAATTTCATTCAGAAAAGTTTGCCGAAAGCTTACGTTCAGGTTTAATCCCGTTAACTAAAAAAATTAATATCAATAAATTGCGCAGATTGTCCAACACGAATGCTTCCATTGTCATATTCATGTGATGATGGATTACTAATATTCACCAGTTAAAACTGGTTGAGGTCAATAATGTTTGTAAATATAGAATTAAGTACAATCAATGTTTTAACGTTTCTCATTATTTGAAAAGCTCCGATATGGTCTTAGCTTCAAAATAGATCTACGTTTGCAATTGCGACTTAAATAATTAGTATATCAAGCACCGTAAAAATCTCCAGATGAAATTGAGGAGTGCTTTTCCGTGCATACATTTAGAGAGAATTAGAATGTCTGTAAATGTCATTTGTTTTGGTTAACATCATGCTCGAAGGGTCAGTTTACATTCTTGCGTCTATTTAGGTTCATATATGCCATAAAATTAAACCATTCATTAATGCAAACGTCGGTATGAAAGTAGTTTCAAAGAAATCTGTATTTTTCCACTCGGCTCATTCAATTTATTACAGCGTGTAATTTGTTCTTCACCATTTGACTAAAGTTTTGGTAAGGAATGTATTGTAAATCAGTCCTATCAACAAATATAGATATTTCTAACCATACAACCATGCAATTTGATATTTTCTGGATATAATCTATTACTTGTGCATTTGTATATTTAATCACATCAGTCGTAGTTTTAAAATAATGTCATAATAAATACGAGTTCAAATTATGGTCGTTGTCTGAAAAAAGTACGCAGCCATTAAATGGCTCCAAGATTTTCCTCAACCTTTTACACCTTTTACATGCATGACACATTCGGAATTCTTGTCGTTTGAAAAAGATTCCATTACACAAATTTTTGTGTAAGCAATCATTCTGCAAATATTTGAATGGATTTCATCGCCTGCATATCGTACTTAAACCTGAATGAATGTAAGGCGATGAAGCTGAATGCCACAGAAATTAAATTGATTTGTAAATTGTTACATACCTTAAAAATCTTTCCAATTGGACAAATTGTTCGTAGGTCATTGCACATTTCAGAACGCAGACATGCCAGGTCATTCCTACGTAATACATACGAATCCAATATAATAAATGAAAGGTAAACCCGTGAACTAGTGCATTTTTTTATCTCTTTCCAACTGAGTCGGATCTATAAAGTAATAAAAAAGCTGCAAGCAATTCATAGCGTCATGCATTTTATTAGTTTGCCTGGACAAAGAAGGTCATAAACCAATACATAAAGCTGTCTGATGCTTTCATGGCATCGAAAGAACTTCATCAGCAACCACGCTGGCGATTATTAAGCCTCTCGTCAACGCGTGAAGTATTGCATAATGAACTGCATCACTAAAAGTGAGCTAAATATTAAGAAGCCCTGTTCCTATGTGCGTTTACATGATATGCAAGCTAATTAATTATTTGACAATTGAGCTTTTAGAGAAAAGTGGCAAATAAAGGAAATAAAGGAACACCAGGGCTTATTAAAACTTAACAGATATTACTGGTACAAACTTCAATAACGCATTTATAGATTTGCTAAAACTTCAATTTTTCATGCTTGCTTAATTTACACGGTTAAGTTACATATGAACAGAATGGACAAAGTTGAGGCAACATTTGTCAAGCTGAAATTCTACGCAATTACTTTTTTTCTGAAAAATTGCAATGCATCCAAATCCAAAATAGTCTTTGGCTCCTTCATTCACTCAAAATCCATCATAATCAGGACCAAATATTTTGAGTGAGGAAAGTAAGGCAAATCAGTCAGATCCAGGCAGGCGGTCTGGATGACGTCAATCCTTTGAAATATCATAGCTAAAGCATCAATATATACGGAAAGAGACAAAGAAAGGAAATCGACTAAAAAGTCGAAGGAAGGAGTTCGATGAAAACCGAGCTGTTTATGACGTGTATTAAAGCGATGCCCTAGTAATATCTATGGTCTGCAGTAGCAGTGGTTAAACTTCAGCCTACACTCTTCTCTTGATCACGAGGCTTCTTCTCTCCAAACATTATTATTACACTCGACTTGGGACTCTTCTGATGTGTGAATATAAGCATAGCTGGGAAAGTAAGGCATAGGAAAGAAAAAGAAGAAGAAACAGGAGCCAACTGAAACGGCAAGTTCGCCAACGACGCAGAAAGTTACCTATAAACTAAACCTGACCATGGGAAGGGCATAGCGTGCTCCAGTTTCTGGCGTCTCATGGAATTTATATCTGTTCGTGCATTCGTACAACGAAACCAAACGACGCCTATGTTCTGCTCTGGCATGAAAACTCATGACATAGTTGAAAGCATTCTTCGTCATTTTCATTTCTTGGTGAAAGGAATTTACCAGATGGGTCATCCTACCGTATGCAAATTGAAAACTTTTACTGGCTTTTACATGATTTCCAGAATTTCCAGTCCAATTATTCGGTAACAACCAAGGACGAATGCAGCTTATTCGAAGAACGATTTTGAAAATGTGGTGTAGATAATTGATGAAATTTTGAGCTTTGATAGTTTTGTATGTGGGTGTAAATAGTAAAAAATTATAACAAATGGGAACAAAAATGCAATCCCTAATTCAGAGCTTTGAATTATTGTTGATAGCTCCACAAAGCAACCGCCACCAGTAATAAATTGATTCTGAGTGAACAAAGAGTTGTCATTGCATTCATCACATTATTCTTCGAGCATAAGCAACCCAAGCCATTCCAGATATGTATGGATTCAGATGTGTCACAAATCAATTTGCAGCCTAAGGATTTGCTTTCACAAACATCAC
>JAAXNX010003692.1:0-10198 GCA_036491905.1 Folsomia manolachei
TGCACCATTTGAACCATTGGGATTAGAGGATTGCATGATGTTATTTGAAATTGATGACGGATTTCCAGAGCCTCGAAGATGATCGGATTTGAACTGCGACCCTTCCCTCTCTCCACCCGCTGCGGTCATCGCCTTTGAACCATGAACCAACGCTGGAATCACCCACAAAAAAACAAACATAACTTAACTTCACTTGCTCGGTGAATCACAGTGGCCTCACTGTTTCCAACGTGTTTTTTTTTAATTCTTACTTACTCAACCTCATCTTTATGGGATTGTGTATAGTTTTAGTAAAAGAAGATAAATCAATTCCATCATTATTAACATTTGTCTTAAAAACATTATTGTTCAACAACAATAATATGGCCACCCAGAATATGGAGAAAATGAAGAAAGTTGCAATTTGGGTGAATTTACCCGAAACCGTGGACCCAAGCTCCCTAACTTTTAAGGTTACTGCAACTAGTGAAGCACTTGGGGGAAAATTTGTGTGTAAACCAGTGTCACCACCACTCCCACCCCCTTCTGACATCAGTTCCGGAAGTGCAACCTCATCTCACCCTCTAAGTAAGAGATATGAAGAGATTTTCGACGCAATTTTTCGGAAGACACAAGACACATCTAAAAGAAGTTTGAGGACTTCAAATTCAGTCATCCAGGAGTATAAGGCAACGGTATGTTTGTTAAGATACGAATGGAATTGGTAACTACTCAGCTTTGTTTTGTAGACCTTATTCCTAATTTTTATGACAGGTGGAATACTACAAAAACATGGCAGGTCCTATCTATGAGCCAATATCTGTGGAGAATTGTGTGATTAGGACAGAAAATGGATTGAAATGCAAAGTTTGTGATGCTCCATACGGACCGAAGAACCCGCAAGATGTAAGAGACCACATCCAAAACAAGCATATGTGTAAGGAAGCCAATCTTTGAACAAACCCAAAATAACAAACCCTAAATGTATTTAATATTTCCATTATCAAAGTTTGGTTTCGTTTCAGTTATGCAGACGTACAAATGTGAAGTATGTGACATTCCGTTTTCCAACAAACAGAATATGACTAATCATACTCGGAATTCGCACATTTCTATCCCTGAGGGTTCCTTGCTCTACGCTGAAGATAGTAACAAATACATCTCATGTAGTATCTTCAAGGATAATGATGATGAAGGTAAAAATACGACACATAACAAATTAATTATCGAATCTCAACAAACATTAAAAATGTCATTTTTTGTACAGATGAAAATCTCAAAACGCAACTATATATGGTCAAATTCTTCAAAAAGGATGACAAGAAAAAGAAAATAATCTACATAAGTGTCGATGTTACCACTCTCCGAGATGTTACAGCAGCAGCAAAACAGCTTAAAGCTGACAATGAGAGAGGTGCAAAATCACTACGAAACGGAGAAATCCCATCTGGATGCAGTTACATGTACTTGTTCAGAGACGGCTATGTTTTTGACCCTGACGATGTGGAACTGCTTGGAATCTACGGAAACAATGCAACAACTAGGTCAACGCTCAAATACTTTGCCCGATTGGTCACAAAATCTAAATGCTATCACAAATCACAAATTTCCCTTGCTCGGTTAGCAAGTTGTGAGAAGAATCTGTTGGAAGCAATCCAGCCATTTCTATCTCAAATGCCAAAAAGAAATCAAGATTTTTTCAAAAACCGGATGTGGGAACAACAAAGTGGAGAAATTTTGGATTCTGAGGAAGAAAAACATTCCCCAGAAACAAGTAAAAGTAGAGTGAAAGTTTTCTCAGTGGTGGGCTTAATAATAATATTCACAATGTTATCGTATTTTAAATTATAACTTTTAGCTATAAATCCCTTACGGTCAAACCATTTCCAATTTGTAATTATAATTATATATGTACATATACCTGGTTTGCGGTCTCCTTCGCCGGTCTCCTTCATCGCCGCATCTGTGAAGAAAAATGATATAATTCCACACCCCATCGTAATACTGGGCAATTGGAGGTACACAAAATATAACGGGCACCAAGATTCAAGCACGAGTTTGTAGTAAATTATTAAGTTTGTCTGAGTCCGTCTCTTTAAACAGTCAACCACAATGCACCATTTGAACCATTGGGATTAGAGGATTGCATGATGTTATTTGAAATTGATGACGGATTTCCAGAGCCTCGAAGATGATCGGATTTGAACTGCGACCCTTCCCTCTCTCCACCCGCGGTCATCGCCGCATCTGTGAAGAAAAATGATATAATTCCACACCCCATTGTAATACTGGGCAGTTGGAGGTACACAAAATATAACGGGCACCAAGATTCAAGCACGAGTTTGTAGTAAATTATTAAGTTTGTCTGAGTCCGTCTCTTTAAACAGTCAACCACAAAAACGGGAGGTGACTTTCAATAAACCTTTGACACAGGTCAGATAACTCTCTGTTCTAAAAAAACAATTAAGTTTTAGAACCTTCCTCCAACATGGTTTCACTCAACTAAAGTAAACTACGCATAGGAAAGGAAAAACGTCGACAAATTACAGAGTGCTAAGCTGATTACGTTATCCTAGTCATCCAATGTCAACTTGTGTAAGTGTTCATTATCATCATTCTACTATCGATACTCATCTCACCGTTCTTGATTATGTATGTGGAACATAACTTTTTCATGGAATGGACGCTGGTTCATCCGTTGGAATCGTAATCACCAAAAGTTTACCTCTTGATCATGACTGAGTACGAAACAAATGAGCCAAGCCAGGGTTAAAAAAGTGGCTGATAAACTTTTATAGCAAAACTGAATATCATTATTCAACCAAGCACAAACACTCCGTTGCCATAATATGATCGCAGATAGGATTGTTGTGACTAATCGCTTATCTCTGCTTCCTTCTTTTCCAAATAACAATATTCGCATCATTTCTTTCTGGGCCAGGTTAACATTAAAAACAAGGCGAGAATCTCGTTTATATCGTACCATACCGTAACTTGTAATAAGTACGCATGAACATGATAATAAATAGGTGATACTAATCAGACAGGAGAGTTAGGGAACAAAAGAGAATAAGAAACAGTGGCAAAAAAGAAAGCATGCAACCAAGCCCTGCCTGCAAATCACGGATTTGATTACATAGACAGGACAAAGACAAGAAGGAGGGAGTTTGCTAATTTTAATTATGAACTAAAAAATGTAATAATTAACCCACCCCCTTCTGTACTCCCTCGGCTGAAACGATGAGAAGAATTTGGCGATGAGGAAGTCTCATCCGTACTTTTCAGTCTTGGTCTCCGGCCTTTTGACTTGAAAATGAGAACATTTCCACAACTTAAGGAAGAAAGTGTGTTCATCATATCGAAGTTGATTGATTGATTGATTAGAATGGACTAGAAGGCGTTGCGGATTTTTGTAGCGTTTTTTTTCGTGAATCCTTTACTTATACAGTAATGGGTTAAACCCAACCACAAAAATAAATCATATATATTTTTATAAAACTAGGAACAGTTGACTTGACTCTTAGGAAAAATGTTAATCACTTGCAAAATGCTATGGAAGAAAGTAACTTGTCGTGTAATCACGTTGTCATTAATCTTAATCACCTTAATCACCCTATTAACATGAAGCAGTCAAGAGGTCAAAACTATGCAGGAGTTCCGGTGGGTCGTAGTAATAATACTTATTAATGAAACGGTAACTTGAAATAATTGAGGAACCAAAGTAATTTAATCCCACCAACCAAAATTAAGAAAACTAAGAACTTTGCAGTATTTGAGTTCTACATCACAATCACAAAATAAATTTGTCCCTTCCAAACTTTACTTGGATCGTCGCGTGCCATGCATGCATGGAACGAGGAAGGTTAGGTTACTTGGCAAAAATGCTTTGTTCCCCCGTCTCGGAAGGAAACTATTTATACGTAGACTTGATGTTGATTGGATATGTAACACACGGCTGCATAAGTTATAGTTTGGTGTGTTAAAAATCAAAAAACAAGTTGACGAGCAAAGCCCCCGATTAAAACTGTGACTACTTCACACACCGTCCATCCGCCCGTAGTCTCTACTCAGTACAATGGGATCGGACAGAATACTACGTTGCCTGACATGAATTAAGTTAACCGTAGGTACGTGAGATAGTGTGGACGATAAATGAATCAACCTCTGAATAATATAAGCTAAACGATTTTCAGATCAGGAGGAATTATTATTTTATAAATGGGTGGAAATCGTAGGCAACGGTACATGTGTTAGCAGTACAAAACTAACTACTTTTGTGTCCCAAGTCCCAACTAACTTTAAGTTTATTGTTTCACGGGGACGGACTCCAAAACTACGACTTGAGTAGGTAGGTAAATTGAGACATGAATGAAACTGAATGAAGGAGATTTGCGAAGGCCGTTTTTATACACTTAACTTGGGGACAAGTGCTTAGCTTACTCCTACTTTACTTTAGTCTCTGAATATATAAAAGGAGAATAATAAATTTATCACTTATACACCCTGCTATCGTGCTACTGCGAAGGTGGTGAGCTTGCTTGTTGGTTGTGCTACCATTAAATTGCGACGCGTATGTGTATGAAAAACAAATATAAATATATTCAGAGTATACAAGTAATAACTGTTGAACACTTCTTGAAGATTAGGAGAACACGCTCCAAAATCTGATATGCTCACTGACTTTCCTTCAGACCGAGTCCACCAAAAACCCAACAAACTAAACGCTCTTGTCGCGTTGAGTTTAATGGTCCATTTTTAGGGTTCACTTAAGAAGGCACTGCACTACGTACTATACAGCCATCACACTCTGGTAGTTCCTATTGTGTCCTGGCACTCGGTAGAAGAATTCATTTCATGCCAGGTAATCCTTGAGGTAGAAAAATTGCGTATGATTGAGCAGGAGGGAGAACATTGAAATAAGTTACATTATGAGAAGTGGGGCTCACACCGGAGGTGCCAGGAGGCAATAACTTATTTTCCGACTTTTTTGCCCTTTTACAATATTGGCACCTAAAAATTAACTTGGATACTAACCATCACACTAATATTACTTGGAACTATCACTGATATGCAGACTTGGTCCAAAAAAAACGCGTGCTACCTCTCCCAACACCACTTGCTTACTGACTGGTGAAGTGATCGGTGGTTGGTAGAAGAGACGGATGTTTTTTATGTACGTGGTTTTTGCAAACTTAAACGAACACGGTACACTGGCAAAATTACGCAAACCGCCAACAAATACTTGTTTTGGATCAAATATTCCTGTTAAGTTCGGCTATTATGGTGTAAAGAAAGGGAAATAAAGTCAATTAATAGTGGCACTCTGAGCCGAGAGCTGTACAGCCCAAGTTAATCGGTCCACTTGAAACAGAAACAATGGTTCCTTTTCCCGTGCGCAAACCAATTTCAAGACGTATGTGGGTGTCTTGACTTTTCTATCGGATGACGATGAACTAAGTTAGAAATGATAATCGCACTCTGGAGTAAATGGCCATGTCGCATATTACTTTTGTAGTAGCAAGGAAGACGGACCTTGGCCAAGGAGAGAGAAGGAAAAATGTCGGTTAATGAATTCAAAACGGAATGTCTCATGAACGATGAATTGTTAGGTTGCTCAGGTCTTCCTTCTTTCTCTCGCCCTATGAATACGAAACCAACCAAAAACTTGAACGCAACTTTATTTGCATTATTTCACCAAGTTGCACACTTGTGCTTCTGTATTATTCTATCAAACCAAGCCAACCATTGAACCTGCCTCTCCCTCCACTTGACAGACAAGCTAAACGTACATTTCCGACTAACTGCACGCTCTTGTTGCGGGTTGCGGCGTTTTACATTTGAATCCAAACTATTGTGCTGTGTAGATAGATATGAACGAGTACCAACCACAAGGATGAACAATATTTGCACAAGCACAATTTACAAGGGATGTAATATTATGTGAAGGTAATATAAAATGGTACAATAATATCGTCCTATTTCGCAAATAACCATATTGCGGACGGATATAGATAATTGTTATGGAATGGAAATGGTTACAAAAATGCTTCAGCTCAAGCTTAAGTGGATAGCTACAAATTTAGTAAAGGCAACAGAAATGTTATGCATGTGAGTGATTTGCAGTCAATACCGTATTTTTTGCAAAGAAAGAAAGCCTAGAAGTCAAGTATAATGTGGAAAGGGAATAATAATATACAACAGCAAAATAGGAATAACTTATTCTGAATCAGTCTTAAAGAGTCGTAAAAATTTACTGGGACGCATAGTCATTACCATGATTATTTAGATTTTGGAGATTGGCATTTTCTCTCATTTGTACTAATAATGTTTGTGCAAAAAGAAAACAGAGAGGAGAGAATTTTTGTAGTGCAACATATCATGGTATCATATTACTATGTCCATCCCAGAGGCATGTGTTTTTTGCCAATTTCGACATTTCTCCCGTTGCGGTGTTTGAGTTCCTGAGTTGAATTGTGAAGCTATGTTTGTTTGATGACCCAACAAAAGTGATGGCAGGACGGGTGGAATAATCTAAATTGTAACATAATATTATTTCTCGACTCATGCAAGTCTGGGGACGACAATTTGTTTTGTCTGTCTTCACCTTCAACCTTCTCATTTTTATTAGTGTCCTATTGTTAAACGGCCAAACGAACTGGATCGATTTTGACATTTGATTCCAATACAAACTAAACTTAATACTACAACTCGGAGCTAATTTAACTTGCAAAACACTCTGTTCTGATTGATTGAGCCCAGAAGGTAGAATTACAATGTTGACGAAAAACATTGAGAGTATTGCAACTTCTTAATTTTGTTTGTATGATCATAAATGTGAAGGCGGTGTAAACGGGAAGTATTAAATCATAAGTGCAAGAGGATGACAGTCTCCAACTGCTAACCTATTTACTCCGCAAAGGAGTGTATTGGAAATTGGACGGAAACACTTATTTGGACAACCCTTAAACCACAAATTCAATAAAACCGTTCAAAAGTCATGTAACAAGTAGTAAAACTTTGGCATTTCTTTTTTGTTCCAGTCAAAATGCCTCGCTAAAATTTGCATGCTTTCTACTTTTGACGCGGTCCGGACAGACGGACAGACATAACCTTCGCATAAGTAGCTAAAGCACCCTAAAAATTTTGCAAGGAAGGAACCTGCAAAGCAAATGCAGGCGTGATGTGGCCTTCGTTTCTCGTTTCTCACTTAGCTACTAACCTCATACAAAAATATTACTTATTGGTGCATAAACCTTCAAATACTCAGGATAAAACAGCAATTCATGTTCCATGACATCAATATTGCCAATCCTTACCTTCCTGCCGCAATGGTTATTAGTTCTAGTTTGTATGCATAGTAAATCAAATTTATTTAGTGACTGGAATATGAACTTGAAACCAACTATCCTGATACAGTGATGGGTTAGATAAAGAAATAATCACGTCATATTTTTGCACTTAATCTTTCCATTTAGTACTACAACATGAAATTTAGATAAAAATTGGATTCAAAAGTTAAAATATATTTCTGAGCAGAACACAGTCAGCCCACCTTCAAATGTTTTGCTACGCTTTTCTTACTCAAAAAGTAAATCTTGGAAAGCAAGCGGAATTTGTAAAAGCAAAGTATTATGCCATACTGTGATGAAAACATGGAATCAATCAAGTAAAAAAAAGCCAGAACGACGTAGGAGGATGTTATGAAATCATACGTGACATGTACAAGTTAGTGGGCGTGATTATATTAAGGTTGAAGGTTGACAGAGTCACAGATTTGCGAATACCAGCGAAGTATGTATCGCATCATGCCTTGGCACTAGGAATGCATTAAGAACTTCTTATTGAATATTGAACAATGATCAATAATCAATAGTTGTCGATCAATTAGTCCACGTAATAGGGAAGCAGCCCTATGAATTGAATCATGAATACTGCTAGTGTCGTAAGATCCAGCTCCAGTGAAAGTAAAAGGAAAGTCAACTCAAACTTGAAAACTCAATATTGAATGAAAGATGAATGTCACATGTTTTAAAATTTGACGTAAAATTTCAAATTTACCAAATCCTAAACTTGTCAACAATGAATGAAACCGATAGTTGGTTGTACTTTGTAGAACGCGGAAGTGGAGCATTAACATAAACATGGCCAAATTGTAAATTGAACAATGGTCCATTCCTTGAAGGCCATTACGGAAAACGGAGCCACAGCATAGTTTCATTAATACTTTGCTTATTCACATTAAACCTGGACCCTTGCCAAAACAGTAGTAGCAACAATTACGACCTTAATACGCGACAGGATATCACATTGTATAAAATTAAAGCCTTGATCAAACTTGCGAATCGTAACTAACTTAGTCAGTTCTTTTCAATTCTACACTTCAAATCCCTTCAAATTCATCAAGTTGCCCGTTATAAATTGCCATTTAAGAAAACTACATCAAAATATTGCTTACCTGTCACAAAATCCTGGAGTATGGTGAATTTTTAAGAAGTAATCCTCAAGATTTAGCCCTTATCCCCCTCGTTGTCGATGATCTCAGAAATTCCTTGGCTTGCGTCAGTTAGTCACTTATCCAAGTTGGATAATCCAACTTCATATCCAAGACCACTAACCGTCCCTCAACTCACTTATCGCAGCGGATAACCAATTTACAACAATTTTCCAGTAAAGTGATCCCTGACCAAATACGCCGTAAGTAAATTGTCTTCCTTCTTGTCCTCTATAACCCTTATCGGGGAGTAGTTTCCCACCAACAGATAACCCAGTCCGTGATAACCACCAGCTGATGAGATGTTATCTTTTATTTGTTCCCGACCATTTGTTCTGTTTGTGGAGGATAACACAACAAAACAGCTGCAGCAAGTCACATTCCGCTGTTTCTTTCACTGCACCAAAAAACTCACCCAATTTGTGGGAGAACCATTTTCTCAGGTTTTTTACGTTTCTAACGAAAAATGGTCAAATCCAGGAAAATTATGAGTTACTAATTTTATTTACGTAATTACTGGATTAAGATTTAGCAGAGGCCACAGATGATGATCCTCATCTCATTTCTTTTACAATGGTTTCTTGAACTCTGGATCATCCATTGATTTGGAAATATGTGCAAATTTGTCAGTCAATCAGTAATTTTGAGGAAATATAACAAATTTGTGAGTGAGCCTCACTCAGTGACGGTCACTGAGTGACCATTCTTTAAAAATTATTGAACGCCTCCATCTCAAAGGCCTCTTAGGGAGATCATGAAGTTGGAGAATTAGGAATATTGCCATTATAAAATGCTAATTTGTCCACTTGGCTTGTTGCCATGTTTTTCATAATTTGTTCAACCAATTTTACTGGAAACATAATCATAGCTCCCTGTAAATTACTTGGAACGTTTTCCGTAGTAAGAGGGGATTGCAAGAATTGGACAGTGGTCGGGGAAAATTTGTGAGTGAGCCTCACTCAGTGACGGTCACTGAGTGACCATTCTTTAAAAATTATTGAACGCCTCCATCTCAAAGGTAAAGGCCTATCTCAAAGGTAAAGGCCTCTTAGGAGATCACTTTTGAGACTTATTCATGAAGTAATGCAACATTGCGAATATTGCCATTATAAAATGCTAATTTGTCCACTTGGTTTGTTGCCATGTTTTTCATAATTTGTTCAACCAATTTTACTGGAAACATAATCATAGCTCCCTGTAAATTACTTGGAACGTTTTGTTTTCCGTAGTAAGAGGGGATTGCAAGAATTGGACAGTGGACGGGGAACTTTAAACTCTGACAATATTTACTGGAAGTGAATCATCCAACCAACTCTGTTTTTCTTGTCAGTAAAACGGACGAAAATTACTAAATCCAGGTAAGTAGTTGAATTTGAAGTACAATTGAAGTTCTGTTTATGTTGTCAATTCAAGTTGATGCTATCGTAGAATGCTAACTTAAAAACCGTTTTAAGAGCTGACTGCAATTTCTATCACACAACGAAAAAAAACGAAGGTGGCTATTTAACGAAATTTAATTATTATTCCAATTTTTACTGCTTTTTAGATCCTGCCAAGTCCTAATTGATCCTGGTAACAATAGCATCTAGTCTAGTCTACTCCCACTCTTTGAGGAAAAGAACTACGCTTAGCGAATCAAAAAATTGTACGGATTTCTACAGAAAATCCCGATAATGTCAGGCCTCTTGGAGAATATGAGATGTGACTGTTTGGAAGGAGAGAGAAGGA
>JAAXNX010003693.1:0-10196 GCA_036491905.1 Folsomia manolachei
GAGATAAAAAGAAAAATATAAGGAATCAAGATATGGACAATGAGTCAGCCAGCCTGTCTGTTCTCGCAGTGGGGTTTGTGAAAAAAAAATCAAGTTAAGTAATTAAAACTCAGTAGTGTGTGCAATTTATTCGGTAACTTGGGGCAGTAATTGCTCGTCGAGATAGAGAAAAGTACAAAATGAAAATTAAATAATGAGAAGATGGGCGTCTTACCTTTTTAATCTTTCAATGTGTTTAAACAATAAACATGCGAATCTACTTCAGTTCATTCCGCGATACAAGTTAAACAAAATGGACTGCATGAACTTGTGTAGTTGTATGAGTCTGCTTACATGTTGATGAACATTTAGATTTGGAATTGATACAGGGTTTGGTTGGTGGGCAGTGGATTCATTGTGCTGTGGTCGAGTTTTGCCCATTAAAGATAAATCTAATAAGCCAGCAGCTACTTACAAACGAGCAGTGGTTGTTGCTTTGCTTAGTTAATAGCAAACAAAATCCAACCCTTTCATTCCATCCAGTCAGTCAGTTTCCTTTACCATTTAATGTGGGAATTAAGGGTGAACGATACACTAAATATATACGACGGACACGAAAAAATAATAATAACACGCCTCTAGCCACAATTAATACCATTATCATTAACATTTCGCGTATTAGGTATTACAAAAAAAATATGTTGGACAACTCAACAGACAGCAGAAAGAAGGAAACGAAACGGCTCACCCTGTTTGTTTTCTGATATAACGAGGAGGCATCGCGTTCAACAAGGGTTTGGAACATGGTCTTCTAATCAAACAACATAGATAACCAGAGTTTGATAAAATTAAAGTCTGCAAGCTGGCAAACTTCTGATGCTTTCTTTTCCATTTGGTTTGAAACCATGTGAAACAATGCCTCGTTTTGTTGTAGATAACTAACTCACTTTTCATATCAATGGGTTGCTGGTAATACACAACAACAGCAACGGGGTATCCGACCAGACACAGACGATTGTTTAAGTGACCGGACCAGAACAGCGGAAAAAGGGATGTATGCATGCTTATAAGTCAGTCAGATAAAAAGGGTTTTATCATGACGACAAGATCTCGTCGTACCGGTTTCTCTTGTTTTACATTGTATCTCATTACCCCATCGGGTTTAGTTTTGTACATTTATTTCCTTACCTTTGCCGTCTCTGTCCATTACCAACTACTTTAATCTATCCACTTGAACGGGCTGACTACTGCCCCGTACAGTACACGTTAAAGAGACAACACACAAGGTTTCTTAATATATTGGAATCAGATTAAATAAGTATGGTTTTATCGGATCATGTGTTGCACGCAAAATTTAGGTAGGTAGGCATATCTGTAAACTATAAACTCGTCGTCGGAAGTAAGGTGAGTGAGTTGACGCTTAGCATTTTGGACTACGGTCTTCCTCTCCAAGTTGATCTCGGAGGTTAACTAACGCATGTTATGTAGAATGACACGGTGGACAGTTCTCACGAGAGATTTAAATTAGAGACAAAAGCACACTGAATGAAGGACATGACATTCATAAGTTGGTTGTTTGCCTGTTTGCATTTAGTTGTATGTATCTATACAAATGTACACTATATTTCCTTACATGCCGATCCGTGTGGTTTCTTGAGTGCAATAAAATACTGTCCAATGTCCGTGAGACACACTCGAGCAAGTGATGTAATGTGTGCACTTGTACTTTTTGAATGACTTTCATGTAAATTAGAGACATGATGATCAGATAGAAATCAAACAATGGTTTTGACCCTTTCTAAGTAATAACTGATGTTGGTTTTGATGCTACTTTTTACCATCATAAGAAATTATGGTGGTGGTGGAAAGTTAAAATGTTACTGACAATGCCCACACTTTTCTCTAGGATATTATATGAAAGGTTTTTGCTTTCAATAAAAAGCTGAGAGGGATCCAAGTCTGCGTCTTTTGATTTTACAACATTTATTTTATTTTATACTGTTTGATAACAGAAATAAACAACGCAATTTGAATTTGCTCTATAGCTTAGTTTGAAGAGAACTAAACTACTTTTATGACCTGATGTCATGTTTGCCTAGGGAAGGGAGTTCGTTGCATGGCGTTCTTAAGTTCTTGTTGATGTTTGTTGGCCAGTCAAAGGAAAATGACTCCAAGATTCTTGGTGAAGATAGGCAGATGGGTGAATGATTTCATTTAAGTGATTTATAAGCGTATTGTAAAAACGTATTGTAAAAGTTGTAAACCAGATTTACTTAAAGCATAAAAATCCTTTCAGAAAGATTCAGATATCTGGGACATTGTGCTGCATTAGGAAGACCATTGTGAAGGCTGTGGATAATTTAAAACCAACATCATTAATCGTTCCTTTGCCCTGTAATAAAATCACTTTTTTAACCTGATGAATCTACAACAATACATTGGTGAAGAAAGGAAGGAAAAATTATGCATTTGTTCTGTTGTATACCTTAATTCCACCATGAGGAGAGAGAGAGAAAGAGATTAAAGTAACGATAGAAGAGATGGTGTGGTGTGGCAGTGGTAGTTTTAGTTGAATGCCACACACAATCTGCTCCAAGAAATCTACATATTATTATTTCGGTTATGACTTGTGCATAAATGAAATGATTGTTTTTTTTCGGGACAGGCACTGGACTTCTGACTTGTCCAATCAGCTAGTCACCTCAGTAAAATTAACAAGGCGAGGTTCAGCTCAGCATAATGAACTTGTACTACACCTCACTTGTGTCAGATATTATTCGCAGATATGCCTTGCTGTAGATTACTTTTGTTAAATCGCCAGCCAATATTAAGAACCCGCAATGTACACACTTTACAAATGTAGTAATAGAGTGGAATTCAGCGAACATGAAAGCCCAGCGGCGGGGGGTTTGTTGATGGTTCTGTATTTTGGTTTAATTTGTGTAATTAATAGTAACCAACCGAGAAACGATGAGAAAAACGGGAGCATTGGCTTAAATATGCGCATGCACTCCGTCTTTGTTGACTTCAATTTGAGGTGGAAGTTGCAGCGTTAAAAGTTGTCATAATTGTACACTTTTAAATGATGTTCACTCATGTCACGTACGAAAACGACCCAGGTTTTTACTACCAATTAAGGAAGTGGCTATTTCCAACTTGAACATTTTTACCTTTCCACCACCTTCAACCAACTCTAAATGAAGTGCCGAGAGAAACTTTCTTCGCTCTTTTTAGACCTGCCAATTAAAGAATAAATTCGACAAACAAATTGGCTCGTGCTGTGTGTGCAAACTGGAGGGTTTTCTTTTAATATGCTTGTCGACAGTTGGTAATTATTTCATTGCGGGTTTTATTTCTAGCAAGTTAGTTGTCAATGAATTTAGGTTGGCCGTTTTGAGGAAAAAGTATTAAAATTCATTTAAAAGTTTAAAAGTATTGGAGACACCGAATATTGATGTTTTTGGCTTGTCTTGGAGGATAAACTGCGACACAGCATAAACGCATGTCTGGGGGAGGGTAGTTGCAGTAGCTATCGTTAAGCCAAGAAAGAGTATCGAGCCCTGTCCTCCGGAGGTAATTTATTAGCTGAAAAATGCGAGATAACTAATGGCAAGGGGAGAATCAGTTACTCGACTGAGAGAGTCAATATTTTGACAAGCCACAGCTAACCTTCGCATCAATTATGAGAGCAAAACTTTCTAAACAATAACATTGACACTGTTGTGAATTAGTTGGTGGTTGGAAAGAAAGATGTTGAAGCGAGGCCACTCCGTGCTTATTTTTAAAAGTTATATAGTTAATTAACCCGAATAGGCTAGAATTGGATGTCATGCCGGGGATGGAGTCTCACAACACATTTATTTATCCGCACAAGAATGAATGCTTCAACACGCTCTAACTTCGCTAGATGGTTGTTGGTTCTGAGATGAGGATGAGTTTGGGCAGAGGAAGAACATCCTCAAGGGACCAGTTTTCTAGAGCACGATTTATCTTAGAAAATGAAAAATGGACAGTTTTGTGGAGTCCCTAAAGGGAAAAGAAAGTGAAAACAGATACTTTAGCAAGGCACAGGACACAGTTGTGAATTACACTAACATGCAGTTAGAACATAAGGATCGATTTGAAATTATAGTTGTTCCCGTTCTTGTTTCCTGTTCCAACACAATGGAACGACACGTTCAAGAACAGAACTAAAATCAGCCATGCCGTGTCATACGAGAGAAAGCTACAACAAATAGAACACACGCTCCGGATAAATGGAGATAGATACATTTATAGTCATACAGTAAAGGTACTGTACGTAGTTGCATTGTAATTCATTGCTTTGTTGGCTGCTTGGTTTTTGTTTGTACATTGGGACACGCAAAGAAATATTTTCGCGTGGGGAGAACAGCAAATAAAAGAGTTTTTCTTCATTTGTTCTCTGTTACTTTTCCCATTTTCGAGAGTGTTAAGAAGTAGCTCCCACTGGTATTTTGGAGGTGGTTAAATGTGCTGAGGGGTTACTACATGCATACAAAACTTTCTCTTGAATCCAATCTCATCACAAATAATACATTTTCTCCGGAAAAACTACTCACTTCACTCAGTTCGCTTTATGCTTAACGACCCAAAACATAACATTTATTTATTTACTAGACTTGCTCACTTTTATCACCATCAAGGTTGGGTGTATGAATTTGGGCTTTCTTTTATCAATTTTTCGCAAACAAAGGTCAGAATGTGACAAATCTACGATTCAGGATTTGGATGAAGTTCAGTTTGGTCAAATAGTCAATAGATTAATAGCAGATGAGCAATTTACTGTTTTCTGTTCCTCTATCAATCCTTTGTATTTATTTTATATTTGTCTTTTTGAAATACTGTGAGAATGTCGTCGTATGAAACTCCGGCTTATTGTTTTGTTCGTGATTTTCAGGGTGGAGGATTATCAGACATGAAAGAAGGAGGACTGGGATACATGGGTTATCCTTCAATGTACCATCCATACGACCCCAGTTTTGCGGCTGCTGCGGCGGCAGCCTATCCTGGATTTAACGGGTAAGAACTAAAGAAAGACATTTTGCTTGATTATGATCGATGATATTTATGGTTCAATACGATGGGACGGATGGCCTAGCCTGGTCATCATCAGCAAAGCCAACCAGTTTATTCTCACCATCCATTTCAATCCTGTTGGGAATCTGAATGCACATTATGCGTTGCACTATTTTGCTCCCCTTTTCAGTGTATCAAACAATGTATCGCTGTCTTGCGGTCATCCACATTGTCGTCGTTTTTGACAGACTATGGCGTAAATGTACTCGGATCATGCCACGCGACCTTACAGCGAAAGGATTTCATCGTAGGCAGGAATCATGCTAAAGGCACACACTAGTTGATACTACAATTATTCCGAGGTTTAGAATATTAGTAGTCTGGAATAAAGGGGGAAATCATAAATTCTTTGAATTTTAAGGAATGACGAAGTTGGGAGTCCAACCCAATGAAATATTGAAAAGGTTTCCCTGTCTAAAAGACTTAATTATGATCAATGAGTTTGCTTTCTTGGTTAGTTATTCAAAATTTAACTGACATTCTGTACTTGGGGTTGTGTGTCTATCAGTGTTTTGCTGTTTTGAGCTGTGTTGCTCTCCGGGTTTTCCGACAGAGCATTAATTGACGTTGCATTTACCTTTCTCTCACAGTATCTATTTTCTATCGCCCTACCAGCCATCTACACTACTAAAGGGAACATCAGTTCAGCAAAATATTTATCACAAGACAGCCAGCTCTTTTGTTGCTACTTTAACTTCGTGATTGATATTGTATTACTACTAGACAGAGTGCGAGTCAGTCGCTGGTTCGTATTGCCATAAGGTTTGGTTGTCGAGCCATTTTGCCTCATGTGTCAACTGCATATTTCATAAAGCCCTAATTCAGTTTGGTGGTTTTGAAATGGAGTAGCTTAGATGTGGACAAGCGTAATAAATGCACCACTTACCTAACTTCTAAGAGTAGCTGCCTTTACTGTTAAGCTTTATTTTCTGTACAAACTGTGGTTGTGGTTTGGTTGATTCCGTTGAGTTGGACTGATGGAAAGGACTACCGAATGTTTGTTTTGTAAGCAAACACTAAATGTAAAATGGTAATTAGGGCTAACTTTGTATAGAAAATGAATGTGTGGTTTGCTTGGCGTACTGATGGAATTCCAAAGTTGAGTGATTTATTCGTTTGGGGAGAGACTTAAAATAACTAAGTTGAAGAAAAGTGAAGAGTTGCTTGGTTGATAGGGAGGGAGTTTGAGATGAGAGGATTTGTTTGCCAAATACTTGGTCTTAGAAATACCACAGGAAATTACATGTGTTGCTACACTCCACCCATATGTAACACAATTCCATGTATCACTATCTAACCTGCAACGTACTTGCAGCTTGTTATAGTAAGCAGGGACATATTCTAAATTCAAATTCATTTAACCAAAACCGAAGGCTCATCACCCTCTCATATATTTTCTTCGACGCCACATGAACGCGTAAAAATTAACAAAATTTTACGTTCTACATTCCACATCCTACCATAAATTTAAAACGGAAAAAGTTCTTTCATTTGATTATACGAGACCGGAGTGTGACAAAGTTTTTCATAAAGAAAAGAAACCATATATATAAGAATTAGTGAAACTACATTCATGTCTATGTCAGGTACTGATAAGTAACGTTTGGATATTATCCTATCTCAATATGACCACCCTGAATGCCCATCTTCTGTTTCTAGACTTCAATTAATTGCCACCAGAATTAACTTGTAACCGAAATATGTTGCATGTTCGTCGTCTCCAAATATGTTGCACTGAGCCAATTTTCATTTTATCTCTGAGCTGGTAAAAGTAGAAACTTGTGTGTCAACCTGGTATTCCTGATAAATGGCGACTCCTAAAATTGACGGAGAAAACAGATGTAGACTCTATAGGCCAATAGATAAACATATCCGTTTACATACAGAGTCTTGTCTTACAACATAACATTTATTACCAAATACTTACATTCTTCATGTCTGTGTGCCAATTTTCGCTTCATACCCTTCTTTGACCTTTGGCTTGCTTCATCTTCATCTCCGCATTTACTAGCGACTATGTAACTCTTACTCTGTAGCCAAACTATGACAAGATATGTGAAAACTATAGCCAACAACGATCCAAATGTTTTTCATGTGTATTGGCTTATAATTGTCGCCTAAAAATAATAAAATATCCAATTTTTTCAGTTTTGCATAAGCGAAATTGCTCGCCAACAACTATAAATACTTACCAAAACTAACAGATATTGTCCTTGTCAAGTTTCGCCCCTACCTTTTGCCTGGTACAAGTTTGTCTTGTTTTAAGCTGAAAGGAGCTTAGATTTGGCTTCCTGTGTTCATCAATCGATAAATCTTCATCATGAGATGGGAGGATGGAATTACGAGAAAAAAGTAAAGCCTGCCCTGATACGATCTTTGGCAGTTATGTACGTCGTCGTCGTAAGAAAGTAATATAATGCAAAGAAAAATAGATGCCGAGGTGCATCCAGTTTAAATCTCGACTCCTGAATCTCGCCTTTCTTTCGGCGGCTCTTATCCTATCTCTCCTGAAAACTCCAACAACTAATCCTCAGCAGCAATAAGATAAAGTTAAGTAGAATGCATGATTGTGTTGAAAGTTCCTGGCATTGCATTAACAAATGGTTATGCTGTTGACAAGCAAGGCGAGTGTGAGTTGGAGTAAAAAAGCTTAAGGAAGAAAATCTCGTATTCCACATTCTACATCATCTTATTTCTCCAAGGAATGGACGCTAATGTTTAACACAAGTCGTAAAGGTAATATGAGAGCAATAGAATAATCAAAAGGAAAGGATGTCGAGTCAAAATGAGATACTGCAAAGGGTGGTACGAGTCTCGTAGTTACAACATTTTCTCCGTAGTTTCCATACGAAATAGTAGCACATTGTAGTGCAGCTAGTTGGCCTTTGGGGTAAAAACGGGAAAAGAAATTAGATTTTACGGATAAAAAGAGTTTTTTCCACCACCACGGATGGATGGGACATTAGACATGACATCTCTTTTAATACATTTAGAGTCTACTGGATGTGGATTGAGATTCGTGAACTGCACGGGTAAGAAGTGGATGGTTGGTGTGAAATAAACAGAGTTGAGAAGAAGTGATTAGTACAAGAAAAGAGGGAGGATCGATAAATTTCCCTACTAATGTGGCCATTTATATAAAAAATGGGTTTTTAAATCGGTAGATTTTCTCCACGAAAGATTTCTTGGTTGTTGAAATCGATTTTCTTATTCGTGGGAAGTTGTCTACTCACAAAGTACTTTGCTCAGCTTTACTTTCCTCTTCTTTTTGAAGAGTATTCAAAAGCAAGAGAATAGCATTCGTGGCATGGATGGTGCATAGTGTCAAATCTTAAACCTTTTCTAACCAACCATCTGAAATTTTCTCTGTATTTTCAAGTTTGAAATTCCAACCAACAACTGGAATTATGTAAGTGGCAACCAAGTCAGGAACAAGTTACTCAGACTCTGTTCCTTCAAAACAAGTGGAGAGAAGACAAGGAAGAAGAAAGAGCTCCTCGGTTTTTCTTGGCTTGTGAAAAATTTCACGCCCCACCAAAATTAAGTTCCCCCTCGCCTCCATTTCACACTTTTCGGGTTTTCTACTTCACGCCATTTATAATGCAGTCTATTAAGTTTGAGGAAAATGGGGGAAACCTTGCCTTTTTATGCACTCCCCTTCACCCGGCTCGGTCCCTTCTTAAAAATGAAAACTTACTGCCATACGGTGGCCTGGGCTATCATTCTCCAATAATTTTCCCGGAATTGTCTTTTTAACTTGAAGGGAAAGAAACTTAAGTCCAACCAAAGTCTAAGCATGAATCTGCACGCACGGACACAATCATGATGATGGAAATGGTTTTCATGTCTTGGATTGGACGGCTTAACGGCTTGTTACTGAAGCCCAAACAAAATAATCATAATGATATACGTAGGATTTTTAACAATAGGGAAAAGTCAAATATAAATACATTCAAAAACTAAAATTATCTATTTTATCAAAACGTATCATTAACACAGGCTGTGTAGGGTAAAAAATCACCTCACAAAATTCATGTTATGTAGCCCATTCTTTGAAATGCATGTGGATAGATAACCTAACGAGTAGTGGAACTTTGCCAATTGATGTATAATTCATAAAAAGTATTCCAATAAGCATAATATTATTGGTTTGACAACAACTTGAACTGAAAATGAGCAAATAAAAACACAAATGAAGTCTCGTTGACTTCACTCAGTCACTCGTTACGTACAACCAAACCAACAGGCTGGAATTTCATGAATATTTCAGTTTAGTAAGCAAGCGAGCAAACCACCCGTGTAATGTAATGTTCTTTCCATTTCCATTTCATGCGTGTATATTTGAACAGGAAAGACATAAATGACGAGGGAACAATAAGTAAGTTCAGGGAATAATTTAATAACATTACCATCAACAACCTACTACTAGCCAACTAAACCTTAATCATATTCCTGGGTCCGTCCTTCTTGACTTTTTACCACGTTTTTCATTATTTATAAACAGATACAGATAAGTTGAGGCAGGTAATATTTGGGTCTGTTTTATTTTATGTTCCATGATTATTTTTACTCAAACACGCAAATTCCAATTCAGGGACATAACTTTTGGGATTTTTATTCGTCATTATGATTACATGGTTTATGCCTGTTGCCATTTTTACAACAACATAAAATAAAGCATAACAGCACAATACATAATGAACCTGACTGTTTTGAACTACTTGAGTGCATATCCTTTCCAGGAGATCTCATTAATTGACTAATAAACCATTACAAATGTATCACAATGGGGTGAAATCTTATTATGACGATTGAATTTTGGGTTCGAATTTATCCCAAACTTCATTGGTAGGTCGCCGGAGATTTAAAAGATTCAAAATCGGGACAACCGTTTACTGGGATGTTATAAAGAGGCTTTCACCCCTTAATGAAGTTGACGCATTTAATGTAATATAACATTGCACTGAATCCTATCGCATGTAACTAACTTTGGACATTCAAAACCTGACTGATTTTACTCCCTTGCACTCATGAGCTACTACTTACCTGTCTGTTATGGCATGAAATTCATTCTTCACTCCTCGCCATTAAAAATTAATTTGATTTGAAGGAACCAAGTT
>JAAXNX010003694.1:0-10191 GCA_036491905.1 Folsomia manolachei
AAATATGGATGCAATCATTTTTATTAATACTCTTACATTTTCATGTTACGTTACTTACTGACTAATTTTTACAGGGTTTGATTAAAATTAGGGTCGAATTTTAGCCTAATTACAGGGTTTACATGAGTGAAACATTACAGGGTTTACATTAGAGGTTAGATTTGATTTAGAATGTGCAGATAATATTAGTTTGGATTATGTGAAGTTCCTTTCCGTTAGCAGTCCTTAGGAAACTCAGTAGACAGGGTCCAGATTCAGTTAAAGGGGCAGAGGTCAGTTTGAGATCCAGACTGAATCCTTGAGCATACCGATTTTTGAGGTATTGAATCCCTCCCAGACATTGAAGCTCTCCATTCACCATGATCGGGTACAGCAAGCCGTTATTTCGTCCATACTGTCAAATAAAAGAATGTTAGTTAATGAGAGAATTAGCTAAAGTAGAAATAAAACATTTTGCTATCCACCTGTGTGAAGTGAGTATGATTGCTCATCCTTCAGCCTTTGTGGAGAGAATAATTTTCCAAAATTCTCGTCGACTCACTGTTGTCTCCCGTTGTCTGCAGAAATCCAATTAAAACGTCAGTTAATACTTGATTTCTTCATAATTTCGTGATATTGTCTTACCGGTTCGTCCAAAAGAAGGATGTCAGGATCTCCCACCAAAACCTGAAATATAATTTAAGCCAACTATAACTATGAAAAAATAGGGACAGAATTTCTTAAGTAACGTCATACCATGCGGCGCTGAGTCGTCGTTTCATTCCACCAGAATATTATAGAGCCATCTCCAAATCGCTGCCTCCCCTGCATCTCGATAACCTCGATCCCAAACAAAAAAATCATCATCCTCCAAAAAAAGTAGCAAAAAAAGTCAGAATTTTCAAAGTGGTGCTTAATAATGGCAGCGTCATTGTTCTTGTTATCCGTATAGTGCAATCCAGCTGCCTCCAATATGTGGCCATCGGTGAATCCAAGAAGCATCACCTTCAGCAAATGCCTATGCTTATGGTTAGAATAGGCTTGCCGTTGTTGCTCCAGATCTCTTGGTGTCTCGATATAAAAATACGTGCAGTCGGGGATCACTGGAAGACGCCCTGGAGGTTGGCCGAAAGCTCGCGACGTCAATTCATTGGTGTGTCTCTCCAATGCTTCGTCCCGAGTGATGTGGAGATACCCGAGATGTTTGGGGACAAATTCACGTTCCAGTATGGATGACACCGTGTCGATAGTGCTGCTCACGTTTTGCTGGGTCGTATCAAACATGTCGGCAATCGCACTTTGCTTCAAATTGCATCGCATCAGGATAAGATACATCGCCAATCCATTTCTGATGGTGCGACGAGACGAGTTCCTCATTTCCCCCGTGAGATAACTTGCGAGGTCATCGAAGTCTTCTTTATTGAGCCCGGTCCAAGTCTTGTACTTTTCCGGTACCATCCCATCGTGATCAAATGAGAATGGTGGCTTCTTCTTCAAATCCGACACTTGGTGTAACCAGAGGCCAAAGTCAAGACTTCTGACATAGATGCCCTGCTTTGTAGCCTCAATCCTTTCCATAGCGTCTTCAATGAAGAGTTTTTGACCATCCAAGTGACCTTCACAAACTCGATTCGCCTTGGGAATGTAGATGTTCAGCTTGAACCAAGCCTGGCGAAGGGCTGCCCAAGGAACTGACTTCCTTCCTCCAGTAGAGTGGCAAATGAAACACTTGGATTCTGTAGATTTGGTGCTTTGGATATATTGGAATGCCAGGAATGAAGATGTTGTTGAATTGGATGTAAGTGAATCTGCTGCCGAGATGGTTGAACTTTGACTGATTGTAATTCGCATTGCAGAATCTTGAGAATAGGACGGGACGGATTGTTGGGACTCTGACAATTGGGATTCTGATTGCTGAAAAACTGAATCTGGTCTTGAAAATGTTGAGTGTTGACGGTCCGGCACAGATTGGCTCATTTCCATTCTCATGGCGCTGCTTGGACCAGCTTCAGGCTCATCTTCAAAAATGGAGGCTTCAAAATTGTCTTCGGATAACTCGGTGCTATCTTGATTGGGTGGATTTCTTGAGTCCAAATCTGTGGGATCTTCTTCTACTTCGACTGCTATGACTGGGGTGACTGATGGTCCTGAGAGAAGTCGGCCAGATCTCAATTTCTTACTGGGTTCAGTAATGATTGGTGCAGAGATTGGGCGTTTTCGTTTCATTAGTCCCGGGACAGTTTTTCTAACTTGAATCAGGTGTTTCGGACAAAGGGTATCCAGGTCATCGAAGAGATTGAAGTCGTCCCCAATGAAGATTTGGAATTGGTCCAGAACTCGGTTGATGTTGGGACTTGAATTCTTTCCTTCGATCCTGGTCGTGCACTTGCCCACCTTTTTCATGCAGCAGTATACACGGGGTCGAGATTCGTCCATTGTGGGATGAGGAGAAAATAGAGTCTGACCTTGTCCGTAGAAAGTTTTAATAACATTGATCGTTTTCAATTGTAGCTGACACAAGAAAACTCCATTTTTGGAAAGGATGTTCTTTTGCTACGAAACGATCCCGTATACAACCCACGAAATCAACAAAATGGGGTTTTCCTGCTATTCTTATGGCGCTAACCAAAAAATACCATTGAAAAGATAAATAAGGGTAAATGTTAAAATTCTAGTTCGGCTTGATTATCAATTATTTATAACTGGACACTGACTGGTTAAAAACTAAACTAAAAAATGCATATTGCAAATTCTTTTTAAACACAAATTACGCCAAGACGGCAAGATATACATAATTTAATTTCACAAATACATTTTTAAATTTCGTCTTCTTTCCCAAAATCATTTAGCCAATTTTTAACACACTTTAGGGAAAAGATCGACTACCTTACATTTAAAAACCCATTTTGACTAAATAATTCATACTTGACTTATCTCGTTTATTTTTGTTCTTTTATTTAATTAAACACACTAGGAATCCTACTGTAGGATAAATTAGTTTTCTGCAAAATTGTAGCAATGCAGAAAAGTAAAAAAAATATTTTGTATTTTTGTATTTTCGTCTTGATAAAAAATGTACACTTTGATGTATGTGTTTTACATGGGAGATGAGGCTGTCTGTTTTGTAACTGAATATTCCACGATGTGTAAGGACTTAGGGCCCAATCCACTTTCGCAAGTTGTTGTTATGTGTTACTCGTGCCGGTGTCATTAAATTGTTAGGCACGGTATTTCAGTTGGACATCAATAATTATTTTCCAATGGCGGGATTTTATAAAGTTGTGGAAAACGCCCAGGCTAATTACTGTCAAAAAGGCACCAAAAAATATCTTGATAACATTTACGAAAATAATTACTTGACACATAAATGTTACTCAAAACAGTATTCTAAAAGTTTGGATTTTTTAAACAATTTTAGCAGAACTTACGCAAACATGTTCCTTACTTTTGCAAATCAGTTCTCTGTCAAGTTTGCATTGCGGATGTGAAAAATATGATTTTGTATTGGCGAATATTATTTAGCGCGTATATTTTTCAAATTCGAACTTCGAAACACGAAACACAAAAAATTTCAAATAATAAACGTTTCGAAAATTAATTAATGCATATTGCGCTGTAGTAAAACATTTGTTGGAGTTTGTAATAAAGCGTTTTCAAAATGATACATAATTAGGAAATGGAGTGCCGGTTATACAGAAATATATCAAAGTAGATTCCTGGAGCATATCGAGTTCGTGAAACGAATTTTGGAAAGTTTCAGAGTTCTGGGATAACCAGAAATGGATGCAAGCCCAGCATATTTCAAATTAAAATAATCATAAAATCAAAGTTTTGGTCAGGATGATTATATGGCTAACGTATTTCCTGCCTTATAAACAAAAGTAAATTATCGTTTCTTTTTTCATTATTGGGTTGGTTTATTAATTTACGACTTTTTGACGTTATGAAATCCATTACATCATGTTAACTTAAAGTCGTACATCCGTCCACTTGGTACTGTGCTGTACACGTAAAGTTAAAAGTTGTAAGTTTTAATAATCGGTTGCAAATATTTTTTTCTGTGATGGAAATATAATATAATTTATTACTTGACAATTGACAAAATTTAGAATGTGGGAAACAGTTTTAGTGCTTTAAAATTTGTTCAATTGAATTTACAACCTTTATATGCAAGTTAATTTTACAGAAAATTATGGGGTGGTCAATGTATGTGCCATTTTGTAATTTTCAAGTTAACCAATCACTTTACAATTGTATTATTTTGCGGAAAATTTAGTCTTGCACTTATCCTCAATTATTTTTAAAATATAATTAATATTAATTTTGTAATATATTATAGTTTTTGACCTCATTTTCAAAAAATTGTTTCCCGGCTGTAGTATTTGGTTGTAAATTAGTAGGTAAATTACGGTGTTAAACGATCTAAATTTTTATTCAAGCTATGTTAACTAGGATAATTAGGTTAAGTATTAAACAGTGTTCACAATGCGGATTACTAATCATATAATTACTAGTTATCTAGACTACGCTTTTTAACATTGTGGAAGTATATATCTTCATAAGTTATTCCTTTGTTGGCATATAAAGTAACTCATTCATTAAATCGTAATTTAGATTGTACGTGTGACAATAATCTTCGTGATAACGTGATTATCGTGACAATAAACCAGACTTATGGTATAACTATTTGATAAATACACTAAGTATTCTTCAGTCATCAACAATATTGTCATCCTAAATTTATAAACCAATAATCAAGAAATATGTTTTTAGAGGAAACAATTTTTTTGAGAGCGTTTACCCCATAACTTCGGAATCGTTTTTCAACGCTAACGAAATAAATTCCAAGTTTTTGAGTTTACGGCCATTTGCAGTAGGCACAAGATTACCTACCAAGCAACGAAACGAACTCAATTCTGTTTTGCGGGAAACTGTTCAGCGGGAAAATTCCGCTAAAAGGTTGTCGTCGCCAATCGGTCGGTCATTAGTGCTTCGTCAAGAATTCGACGATGTTAAAATACATTCAAAATTATTTGAGTGCTCTCCAATTGTTTACACAGGTGAAGCTTTTAATTCACCATGGTTAAAGACAAAGAATGGGATATTCCCGGTTCTAAGGAAAAAGCTAAGGATGTCTGCAAGTTACAATCTCCCAGCCAATTTAGTGATAATTGCTCCCAGTGTTGTTGTGGAAAGCAATATAATTCTTTCTGTCCGCGGAGATGACGGAGAAATTGGAACCGTGAACATCGGAGAAGTAAAAGAATGCAATAGCTGTTGTGAAGAAGCCGGTTTTGGAAATCTATGGAAACAATATGCAACAAAAGGATCCATTTTAACTAAATATACTTACAAAATAGGCAACATCACCTGTTCAGAAGCACCAGACGGAGGAGAAGGTACGGATTCGAAGCCCGCTGACTTTAATGTTAAATCGCCGGGAAGACACAATTATTATTTCTCAGCTCGGGATTGGATTTGAAAACCTCAAACTTCAAGGTAGAAATAGTGGAATGGGTGGAAACCGCATTATTCAAAGTTGATCAAAGAGCTGAAACGGAGAAATATGACATAAACAGTTGCGACATATATTTAGCCGTTTTCTCCGCATTAGCTGGTTACTTAGCAGGCATAACAACTACTCTTATTCTAACCGTGTTTTTGGCGGTTTCACTAGCTAATCCTTTGACTGCAATACCGACAGGATTCGCAATTACCGCAGCATCTGCAGGCACATCATTATCGGCAACTGGTGTCACCATTGGACTTATATTGGGACTGTGTAAAAGCCGTGGTGATGAAATTCATCATTATTCGGATATTAAAATAGGATTTGGTGGAGATGGAAAGCAAGGAGGCTGGGGAGGTTCACCGGGATTTGTTTATACATTTCCAAACAACAACGAAGTTACAAAACTGCAAATAAAAGGATCAAATGGTCTTGGTGGGCGAGGTAGTAAAGGTGCTGAAGAAACTGGAAAGCGCCCAGAAGATGTAGACTACCCGGTTCCGTGGAATATTAACGATGCACCTAAAACTTTAGCAACTCTGATTCGTGGTATTTAAATTGTGCATTGCTGATAAATAAACATATTTATTCGCACAGATATGTACGTCATAAAGGCATGGTTTAGAAAATTTTGAGACAGGCTGTAGTGGCTACGGCCAAAAACTGGAAACTTAGCTTTTTCAGTGAACAGAGGAGAATATGTTGAACTCGTCTTATAAAAAGCAAAGTTTCCTGTTTTTGGCCGTAGCCACTACAGTCTCTCAAACTGATGGTGTTTTGCATTATTTGAATCAAGTCATGCATTTTCTCCATGACTTTGGCAAAAGGGGTGCAGGAAAATGTAAGTATTATACGTTTATGGTTGGCATGGCACACATTACTCTAATGCATTGCATGAGCTCATAATAAATCCCTAAAAATAAAAAATCTGGCATACAAACTTGGCAAATGCTTCCAAATTTATTTTTGATCGCCTCATATATCGTTCTGGTTGAGATCACCATGATCCCATTTATCTTGAGTCCATCATTGAACACATCCAATCAGTGTTTGAAGTTTGAGGGAACAACACTTCTTCAAAAATTTTAATTCTGGCTCAACACCCTATGGGGTATGAGTGGTAAAGTTGCTAAAAAGGCTAAGCGAGTGGAGCAAGAATCCATCGACGAATCTCTTAACGCTGAAAACCCAGTAGCTTTTCGAATACGAGCAAAGGCTCTTCACGCTTTGGTTTTTGTGAAAGATCCAGTTGCAATTGAACGATTACTACGACAGCCATCGGTACTTAGCAAGTTTGTCAATTTTCTGAAACAATTAACAGGCAACGGATTTTCTACGCTTGCTAAAAGTGATCCTAGAGGCTACAAATACTCTAAAAAGGCTTCATCCAGAGTTAAAGGTTTTCATTACAAGGACTCATCCTCCCTTGAACAACGTTCGACGACAACCTAATCGAAGGGTGAAATTAATCCGACGATCTGTGGAACATGTAACAACGACTTCCAGTAAGGATCTTGACTCAGTTGCGGTGTCTTTGGTAACAAACCCTTCTAATCTTGAGTTTCCAATAGTTAGTCCGGTACAAAGAACACCAGGTTTTACTATTGACAGTGAACCTAGCTTGCGCTCGGTTCGAGGGAAACTTATTGCGTTACCCAAACCATCCCATGCAGGGTCGTTTCGTTTTTTAGCATCAATACCAGAAGGCAGAGTTACTAGATTTTCCGTACGGCATCATCATGATTCTCCAGTAGAACAATCTATATTTGATTTTCCAGTGGACAATTCAGAACAAACTGTTTGCTTATTATTATTTATTAAAAAGTTATGCGGATGTTTTTGCATGGGAAGGAATGAGCGATCTCGGATAGGTAAAAATTCCTTGTTACGGGGCTCGCCTGTATACCAAAGATCATGCTCCAATCTTCACAAAGCCATATAAATGTTTTTCCATGAGATGACTTTTCTTCGAAATTATGTAAACAAACTTGAAAAAGCTGGCATTATTTCTCAACAACCATATCTCAACTCATCTCTTACGTTGTTAGTTAAAAAACCAAATGGAGCACTTCGACTTGTTGTGGATCTGAGAAAAATTAACTCTGCAGCATTGCTGGAATGTCAACAAATATTGCCGGAGGTGGAAGAAATCTTTAGTGTTTTCTCTGATTTTGAATACATCACTGTAACAGATCTTAGTAATGGTTCTTGGCAAATTCCAATGGACAGTAAAGATAAAGAATTAACAGGCACATCTCATATGGATGGATCATTTGTTTGGAATTGACTTGTTCAGAGTCTAACTTTTCAAAAATTTAATTAGAAAAATTTGTCATCAAAGCCTATTCAAAACAATGTTCGCTTATTTGGACGATTTAATAATTTTTAGTAAAACATTTCGCGAACATTTAATTCATCTTCAAGATTTAAATTACAGTTCTCCCAGGAATTTGGTTGCCATTGCCAAACATAGTGCTAACCCCACCTGCCGCGGCAGGCAATGCAACCGGCTAAATGGAGGTATCAATATCTACCGCACAAAATATTTAATGCTCTTTTCCCAAATTGGAATTTGTATTTTACAACTTTCATTTTTTTTAAACGTGTTTTTAATAAAAAAAAAGTCCGGAAGCAATCCAGTTTGTTTATTTCAATGCCAGGTATTGGACGAATAACAGTGAGATTGAGCACATAAAAAATCATTCGCAACATTCATCCTGAACTACTTGACAACAGTCTACTTGCTAATTTGAACTAAGGATATAGCTTGAACATGCAAATCTTAAATCTATAGAAGAACAGTTAAAATGCTACTAAATTTGCTAAATTTTTATAGAACAAAATTAGCACAGATTTAGAGAAGAATGACATCTCCCCAGCTTGACATTAATTGTTTAAATTATTCAATCAACCCAAAAAACTGTCATCAAAGAGCAAGCATCACAAAATTATACTACCTATAATGATTTTATATTAAAATATTGGGTTGACGTTTCATGACCAACGTATTTCAAAGGCATACAACATGAGACACATAACACTGCAAATTCCGTAAACATAAAAACCCATGACAATCTTGGAACTGAAATCAAGTTTTTGTACAACATCAACACTTTTTGGACTCGTCCAGTTCGTGTAATGTTGAAACAGTTTTTATCCTTTTGTCTGTGAGTTCTTGAACCAAGTTTTCCAATAGGAATACATTCCCGAGGAAATCAGAACTTTAAGCTGAGACAATACATAATTGTTCCGAACTACCTCCATTTCGAATCCACGATAATTTGTAAGGAACTGATTATACTCTCCTTTAATAAACGTTTTTCCCGAGACGTCATTAATGTAGGGAAGGATTGAGTCAATATTTTCGTTTGTATCCATATACGCAGTTTTATCACAGTTTGATAAATTGCCCACAAAATGCTCAGGGTATCGATAGATCAGTACATTTAATATAGGGTTCGCTGGTATATTTGATCCTGACCATTTCTCGTGGATTGACAGATTTTTGCATATAACATCAGACTCAACCAGATCAAACTGAAAAGGATTCGTGAAAAAATTTGACATTAAACGAAAAATTTGCAATTTTGTGGAATTCCCTTTATAATTTGTTGCTATTAGGATCGTCGGCCAAAATCTGTATATTTGGAAATATGTATCAGGTCCACACCCATATGCTTTAACATTATCCTCATTGTCATCCAGTGGAAAAAACATTGAAAAGCCAGGAATATCCCAGACATACTTCCACGGAGCTTCCGGTTGAAGTGGTGCAATTAATTCCATGGTGTAGAATGATTTGTACCAGTTTGTCAACAAGGTGCCAATCAAAAGAATCCAAAATCCAAAAACAATCCGTATTGCAAATTTTGTTTCCACCTTTGTTTCATAATCCGCGATTGAGACTTCGAAGCAACTTGAAAAAAAAAGTACAATTGCCCAGACTACCGTTTTAGAAATGATCACCAATAAAACAAAAACTGTGACGAAGGAAACAATCAAAAGAACCCAAACTAACGTGTCGAATGGTGTGAGCAACGATGTGTAAACAGAGTCACGATGGCTCACTCCATGACAAGAAATAAAGTTATGAAACTCCGTATCAGTAATAATCATGTCATGGAAACCGTGCAAAAATTGAAGTACTCCCTCTTGGTGTATGGCATGAAACGCTCTTTGTGATTTGTTTGATGGTAGGACACTCTGAATCCAGAATGGCAGAAATTCGTCAAATGTTCGACTTTTATCTGCAATTGTCTGAGTGTCCACCTGTATTTCACATTTATTGTACACGACATTGTACAACTCTATTTGTTTTGGCGACATCCACAAAGAAAAGCCTTCCCAGAAATATTTATTCAACAATGAAATCGTGTTTGTGACAGCTTCAATTCGATTGAAATATTCAAATTGTTTGTCCAAGTTGCATCCGATTGTCAGCCATTTTATCCCCTTGTTTTCGTAGTAGCGGTTAAAATAGTGTATTTTAAAATTCCTCCATTTCAATGGAGAATCATTTACCAGATTTAATGAAACTGATAAAAATTCTTGGTTAGAATAATAGTTTCCGGTGTGAGAAACTATTTCTTCCAGTGCTATTTGAAACGTTGCTTGCGGAATTGTCGTAATCCACATTGTGTATTGTGGACCGTGGTATTGTTTGATAGTAAACCCAGTATGAAATATAAATGAATGTACTTTTG
>JAAXNX010003695.1:0-10190 GCA_036491905.1 Folsomia manolachei
AAATAAAAATGTGAAAATTCAAACTATTCTTCTATTTCTACTTATTCTCATGATATCATTCGCCTGCCTTATCAATCACCACCTTATCCGGGAAAGTGAGAAAGTGTTACGCTGAGAAAATTGAGATTTCTCAATCAACCCAGCCAACCCGGCAAGTCAACCCAGACTCACTCGGCATTCGATATTTTGTTGATTTACACAATTTCAAAATAAAAATAAAATTTTATATTATTCGAGTGTTTTCCACCTTTTAACTGAACTAACTGCAGTGGGCGTGGGTGTGGGAGGATGTTCAGCATAAATAAGGAGCTCCACCCTCCGACGGGGGTGGAGATGTGTGCCTACTCATATTTTTTCGACCGTCGAGAAAAAAATCTCGTCGTGGCTGGTGCCGACTTGCTTCGCGTCTTCCGTTTTGTTCCTGACCCCTACGACACGACACAAGGTGAGTTACTTTGGTATGATAAGGCATAAATGATAAGGGCTAAATTGAGTTAGTTTGGTATGATAAGGCATAAATGATAAGGGCTAAATTGCTTATCTTTATTTGTCTCCTTAGACGAGTCAAAGCCACCCAAGATGAAACTGGAGTGCATGGGAGAATACAGGTTTCAAGGGACACTTATGGCGTTGGAGACCATGGCCCTGAGTTTGGCAAGGGATGCTCTTCTTTTAGCGTTTAAAGATGCAAAACTCTCAATTGTAGAATATGATCCGGACACTCATGATTTGAGGACGTTGTCAGTCCATTTCTTTGAGACGGAGGATTTGATGGTGAGTGGCAGGGTGACGTTGTTGATGTCTAAATAATAAATAAATTGTATGTGTAGGGGGGAAGGACGTTAAAGACAAATAGCATGCTTCGAGTAGATCCGGATGGGAGATGTGCGGCATTACTGGTTTATGGGAGACATCTTGTAATTATTCCATTTCTTAGACGAGACAGCGTTTTCGAAGAGCATTTCAGTGATGCATCCGATATTAAGGTATAAAGTTGGTTTTAATAATAATCTTTTTGAACTTTAACTGCTGATGCAGATTAACGTAAAATTTAAAGTTGTATTGACGAATTATAATTACTCCACAGCCCAATCTTGCCAGTTTGAATAGGATTCCTCAATTAAAATCTTATACAATTGACTTGTGGGATTTGGAAGAAAAAGTAGACAGCGTGATTGATTTCAAATTTCTTCACGGCTACTACGAACCAACAATAGTTTTCATTTACGAACCTATACAGACATATGTGGGGTAAGTTTTCAAGTTGAAAATTTCAACTTGTGTATATTTTACATACCTTTTAGTCAAACTAAACTACTTATGTTTGACGTTCAGGAGAGTAACAGTACGGCAAGACACTTGTGCATTAGTTGCAGTATCTTTGAACGTGTCACAAAAAGTACATCCTTGTATTTGGACCGTGAGTCACTTACCGTATGACTGCTCAAAAATACTCGCCGTTCCTAAACCAATTGGTGGTGTGCTTCTCATGACACAAAATGCGCTGATATATCTCAATCAAAGTATCCCTCCTTATGCCGTGGGACTCAATAGTATTGCTAGGAAGGCTACAAGCTTTCCAATGAGTAAGTTGACCACGTTGCAATTCCTTTTACTGGAATTGAGTTTCGAAGCATTAAATAATCTTTACTCATGAAATTAAAAATAACAGAGGATCAACCTGAAGTTGTGATGACATTGGATTGTGCTCAAGCAGACTTCCTATCTCATGATAAAGTCATTTTGTCTCTGAAGGGTGGTGAATTATACATTTTAACCTTGCTTTGTGATGCAATGACCACTGTTCGTGGATTTCACTTTTTCAAAGCAGCATCATCCGTGTTGACATCTTGCGTAAGATTTTATCCAGATTTTAATCAATTTGAAATATTCGAGTACTGAATACATTGTATTATATGCAGATGCTGATTTGTGATAATGATTATGTATTCCTTGGTTCTCGTTTGGGGAATTCTTTACTGCTTCGATTATGTGAGGAGGGTGCGATTCGGGAGGTAATGGATCAAACCGAAGAAGAAGCCAATGGTGAAAAGGAGAAAAATAATGGAGATGAAGACATAGAAATGATTGGCGACGACGACGATGATGATGACGACGAAGTTTTGAAAGTTAAACGGTCAAGACTTGCTTTGGACCAAGAAGAAGTTGAAGTTTATGGCAGTCAAAAGCGAACCCATTTTGTGATAACAACGTATAAATTTGAGGTAAGACTTTATTATTGGTTAACTAGAATTTCTGTGAATAGTATATATTATTTTAATTTATTAATTATTGTGTCTTCTAGTTTTGTGACAGCTTGTGGAATGTTGGACCCTGGTAAGCAACTAAAAGTTATAATTAACGCTTCTATATGTAATACATTTGAACACTTATTTTATTAGTGGAAATATGACTCTGGGGGAACCTCCTTTTTTGTCGGACGACTTTACTGCTCTTGAAGACCCTGACTTGGAGCTGGTAACAACCAGCGGATATGGGAAGAATGGAGCACTGTGTGTTTTACAACGATCAATACGACCACAAATTGTAACCACAATTCCAATTCATGGACTTAAGGACTTGTGGACCTTGTTCCTACCGAGTGGATCAACTAATCATGGGTTGATTGTAGTTTCTCAAGAAGCAAAAACAATTGTATGTTACTGGATAATTTATGCAAGAAAAAACGGGATGATGCCTGATTTTTAATTTCCTTTTTGCTGTGTAGGTATTACAAGCCGGTGAAGAAATTAATCAAATTCACAATAGTGGATTTAATACAGATTTTCAATCCGTTCATGTCTCGAATATTGGAAATTTGAAATATATGATACAAGTTAGTGTTTTCGGTCTCAGTACTTCCGGATGAAAATATCAATTCAACTTGTAATTTTTGTATTCGTTTTATATAGGTGTATAAAGATGGAATTATTCTTGTAAATGGGACAGAAGAAGTTCAAAAAGTTAACCTGGATTTAACTTGCGACATTGTGTTTGCATGTACTTGTGACCCGTACATTGCAATGCTAACTGCGGAAGGGCACGTTGTTTTAATTACGTTTGTAGGCGACAGATTAGTTCCAACATTTACTCAACTTCACAAGGTAGCACATTGACTTTCAAGGCGTTCATTAAAAATGGTATAATTATTTCTGTTTTATTTTTGAATCTAGAACTCCAAAGTTATTGCAGTGTCGATCTATTGTGATGTAAGTGGAATATTCACAACAAAAACACCCTCAGATGAATCGCCAGAAGAACAAATCGTAAAACTTACCAAAGTAAAAAAGTAAGTGAATTTTTGTGCATACAACTTTAAGGAAGTAAATAGTGAAATAAGTCACTACCTACTTGTGTTTTAATTGTGTGATATTTGTGCAGAGAACTGCGGGACGAAGAAGAATTATTATATGGAAATCCGGATGCGGCGGATGCAGATTTCAAAAAGCAACAAGCTGCAATTACATCACGATGGTGGCGAAGAAACCGTCGTAGAGTTAATCAACAGTCAATAGTACCCTCTCATTGGTTGACAACAAAAACACCCTCCGATGAATCGCCAGAAGAACAAATCGTAAAACTTACCAAAGTAAAAAAGTAAGTGATGCCTTGTGAATTTTTGCAAGTCTTCTAAATAAGTGCATATAACTTTAAGGAAGTAAATAATAAGATTCACTCTTAAAAGAGTGAATAAATAAGTCACTACATACTTTGTTCTAATTATGTGATGTGATATTTGTTCAGAGAACTGCGGGACGAAGAAGAATTGCTATATGGAAATCCGGATGCTGCGGATGCAGATTTCAAAAAGCAGCAAGCTGCCATTACGTCACGGTGGTGGCGAAGAAACCGTCGTAGAGTTAATCAACAGTCAATAGTACCCTCTCATTGGTTGGTCGTTGGACGGGAGACTGGGGCACTTGAAATATTTACATTACCAGACTTGCAGCTACGAATGAGAATTGTGGATTTTGCAACAACGCCAAGAATCTTAGGGCATACTACGCAAAAGCCAGATTTTAAACATGTTGGGTCAGTTAATCAAAAAAACATAATTTAACTATCTATTTTCATGAAACGTTTGGAACTTAGGTCGGAAAGTGATACACTCCCCGTAGTTCATGAAATTCTTTTGGTTGGGATGGGAAATCTTAATCGACGCCCAATTTTATTTACCCGAATTGGTGAAGACATGTACGTGTATGAAGCATATCCTTATTACGAAGATTCATATGATGACGTCCTCAAAATGCGTTTTGCCAAAGTCAGACACAATTTAATCGTCAGAGAAAAAAGATCGTGAGTTTTTAAAGAGTTGTCTCTTACTATAATTGAGTGTAATTAACTAACTAATAAATATTTTTAAAATCATTAGTGCTAAATCTAAAGCTTCTACAGACGTTCCATTTTCTCTCCAGTTGAAGAACCACTTTCGTCATTTTCCATTCCTCGGTGGTTATGGTGGTGTGAGTTAATAACAATTTTTAGACTTGAAGTCATATTATTGCATGCCCAAATATCACCATATTTAATTGTATTTGTATGTGTTATTTAGGTATTTGTATGTGGTCCGTATCCTCACTGGGTGTTTATGCCTAGCACTGGTCAACTTAGGTATTTCATCAAAATAATGACACCTGTTATATTCAAAGATTGACTAATTATTACCTTCGTCAACTAATCTTAGATTTCATCCTATGGGAATCGACTCTAAAATCGTTTCTTTCGCACCATTCAATAATCCAAATTGTCCTGAAGGCGGATTCATTTATTGCAATGCCGATTATGACTTCAGAATATGCATGTTACCCAAACGCTTGTATTACGATGCTCCGTGGGTAAGCAGAGAAATTTTATTTAATTTTAATTTACTTTACTCTCAAAGTAGAACATTTTGTTTACGTTAACTTTACTGTGACTGTTTCTTTCAGCCCATCAAAAAAGTCCCTTTGAAATGCACAGCCCATTTTATTGTTTACCACATTGAGTCAAAAACTTATGTTGTCGCTTTGAGCAATTCAGAGTTTTCTACAAAGATATGCAGAGTGTCTGGCGATGATAAGGTATTTGCCATGATATCAAATTTAAATTCTATATTCAACGATCTCAGTCTAACATTTTGTATTACCATCTAGGAATTTATTGAAGAACAAAGAGACGAACGCTTTCCAATGCCGACACGAGAAAAATTTAGTGTTCAACTATTTTCCTCCGCTACTTGGGAGGTCATTCCCAATACGGCTCAAGAAATGGAACCATTTGAAAATATTTTATGTTTGAAAGTAGTTGACTTAGCTTATGAAGGAGCACGTACAGGTTTGAGAGGATATCTCGCATGTGGTACGAGTTATTCATATGGGGAGGACACAACTAGCCGTGGACGGATTTTGATAGTTGACGTAATTGAAGTTGAACCCGAACCTGGTCAACCCTTGACTAAACACAAATGCAAAGTGCTCCACACCAAGGAACATAAAGGACCCGTAACGGCTTGCACCAGTGTTATGGGATTTTTATGTGCCGCAGTTGGCCAGAAGGTTTGTGAAAGTTTTTACAATTGGACATTTGCCGTTTTAACTTTCCTAATTTCAATTCGTTTGTGTAGCTGTATTTATGGCAGCTCAAGGACAACGACTTGGTCGGCATTGCTTTCATCGACACTCAGATATTCATTCATCAAATGATTAGTGTCAAGAATCTGATTTACATTGCTGACGTTTACAAATCCGTTTCCCTGTTACGATTTCAAGAGAAACATCGAACCATTGCAGTTGTCTCAAGAGTAAGGACGACGCTTAATTCAATTGTAATTTTATTTATTTTTGCTTGGAATGTGTATTAAATGTTGATTCTTGTGTCTTAGGACTTTAAACCTTTAGCAGTTTATGGAATTGGTTACTTGATTGACAACACACAACTGGGTTTAATTGCGTCGGATTTAGATAAAAATTTCATTCTTTTCATGTTCCAGCCACAATCACGAGATAGTTTTGGAGGTAATTTTACTATCTATGTGGCGTATTTATGGGGTATCTAAAGCAGGTTGTGTTTTAGGTCAGCGACTTATTAGAAAAGCCGATTTCCACTTGGGACAACATGTCACAACATTTACAAGAGTTAAATGCAAGGTCCTGGATCCAACTACACCTAAAAGAAATTCACTAGCCATTGAGAAAAGGCACGTGTCGTTTTACGGAACATTGGATGGCGGAATTGGTTACGTGCTCCCAATTAATGAACGAACGTATCGTCGTTTGCTTATGATTCAAAATGTTTTATACACTTATCTACAACATAGAGCTGCTCTTAATCCGAAATCATACAGGTACAACATTCGGATTTTAATAGCTTTTGGAATTGAGCATTCATGACGGTTCTTTGTAATTTCAGATCGATATCTTGTGTGGATCGCACAGTTGGAAACCCGTCAAAAAGTATGATTGATGGAGACATGGTCTGGGAGTTTTTGAACCTACCTTGGCAAGAAAAACTAGAAGTTTGTCGAAAAATTGGTTGCAAAGTAGATGAAATTGTGGAAGATTTAATGGAAATTGACAGAATTTCTTCCCACTTTTAGTTATCTCCAATCAACTGCATGTATTAATTTGTGGCAATACTTTGTATCTATTTAAAGACTTATCATGAATTGTTGTGTATTTTTGTTCAACATTTTTATTTTTGGTAAATGCAGTATAAAAACGAAAAATTACTTTACTGTCAAACAAAGTTAATAAGTTTATAGAAACCAGTTAGGAATACTCTTTGGTAGTTCTCTCCGAATTGGAGAATTATTTTAATCTTCGGGTATTTCATTACTTGGACCCACCGTTATTTTGAAGAAGCCATCCACATCTTCCAGCTCTCTTGAGTTAAATTTGGCTGAAATCGTTTTCTCTCCGTCTAACTTAGGCAGCAATTGAAAATCTGCGGTTGCACTTTCTCCGGGTTCTACTTTCCTACAAAGTGGATTCAATTTTTAATTTTATTCATTCGCACGATTTCAAATTCATCGTGATTACTCTTTGACGTTAATTTTTAAGGGTTCTCCAAGACCAGGTCCTTCAATAAGAAATTGTCCCTTGGTTAAAGCTACGGGAAGTGGATTCTTCAGTTTCACTGTGCCTTTGAATGGCTGCCCGACAATTATGTTGTTCACGTTCCGAATCTACGAAATATATCTCGACATAACTAATTTTGCACGAATTCTTCAATTTAAAATCTTATTACGACACATACATCAAACTTGATATCCGGTTTCCGTACTCTAAAATCATCCTGTGCAAAATATTCATAATCTGTCTCATCCACACTTGCCAGAACGGCGACATTAAATGCACATTGATCACATAGCTTTGGAGCGTAGTCATCATAGGTGATTTCCAAGCTTATTTCTTCATCTACATTACGTCCATGCAAAGTAAAACAGATGCAGATAAAAGTGTAATCATGAATTAGAAGCTTACTGGACATTGGTGGGACTGTTACGATGAAAATTTCTTTTTTCACTTCTGCCTTCACTTTTCCCGTGTAAAGCATCGTGTCCACTCGCAGGGAGGCTGTCACATCGTACTCTTTGTTTTCCGACACATTCTTTACGATTAAAATTACTCTAAAAGATCACGATGATGCATTTAAAGAAGAATTACTTTAAAAGCCAAAAAAAAGATGTCAAAATTTAGCTGACCGGAATGACGAGCCAATCACAATGTCATCACGAATTTGGAAATCAAATCGGATATCGTTAAAGTCCTCATTGAGATAATATCTGCTAAATAGACTCTCACTCATTTTCAGTGCATTTATCATTGCTTCTCTTTCTTCGGATGTTTCTAAGTATAGTTTAAAAACCCGTAGTTAGTTATAGACATTTTTTCCTGAATAAAAAAATAATTTTACATACTTTCAGGATACTTGTATGTGTGTGTAATGTCTTCTCGCTCAAATTCTCCAACGGCCTTTGTGCTGATTAACATCCCGATCCTTTAAAAGTAAAAAAAACATGTAAGATCAGCGTAAACAGTTGAAGTGAGAGATATATGCTAGCACTTACACATCTTGCTTTTTTCCTAATAATTTTAGTGGTTTATTCGGTCCTCGATAATGCCAGTAAACTTTATCTGCATTTACTTCCGAGAAAACGAAGGGTCCATCGAAAGGGCGTTTGATTTCTAAGGCGTAATTCAAAATTAGTTTTTTATGCTATTGAATTCTTTTAAGAATACCAACCTCCTCTCCTCACAGCCAACACAGAAGCTGGACCACATCGATACATTTCATCGCTTTTTTCCTGTGGTGTGGCATCAATAACTTGCCACCCAGCAGTTTCTGAACTATCTCCCAAATCTGATCTGATCATCCAAACTTCATTCCAAACATGGAAATTCCTAAAACAAAAGTATATTTAAAATCATTTTCAATTCCTTCGCAGATTTTTTAATGGCAGTCGCACGCACCAAACGGAATCAGTATTCAATTTTTCAACAGGTTTGCCATCGTCATCTAAGAAATAATCGACCGTGATCGAACTCTGGGTATCGTGGGCGGATTGGTAGTTTGTGACTGGTCTACAAGGAATCCCAATGGATCTGCAGACTTTAAATGTTGGAAAATTAGGGCAAATATCATTCCATTATTTTCATATTTTGGTTTACGTACTTGAAGTAACAACTCCTGCAAACACCCAACATTGTCCAAACTTGACAGGCTTTTTGGTTGTAAAATATTTTCTGAGGATTTTGAGGCTACCTGTCCACTTTGTTGGAGGAACACCTCCATCAAAGGAATCCGACCAGTTGCCTTCCACAACTCCATCTTCATCCGGAGAATTTACCTAATCATTTGTTTGCAATATGAAACGCTTTCCGTTAGGCCACTACACACAGATTATGTGCAAATTGATTCTTACAGCTGCAGAAATGGCTCTGACACATTTAACAGGGTCCGCCCTTGCCGTTGAACTAAGATGACCAGGACCGTGTAGGACGTAAAGGGCACAATCCAAGACATCCTTTTCAAATTGTGAATAATTCCAGGGAGTTGGTCGTAGTCTGGTATGACTTCCTCGCCAAATTAGGCCAGTGTCTTCCAAAACACATTCTCTTCGTAATTCTTCCTCTTCCAAGTACACCTCGTCATCTAGCACAAATATCGTCAATTCATTGCATGTTATGTATAAATGTACAAAATCGGTTCGTTGTAACTTTTTTCAGCGGGGGTGTGTGTTAAACAAAATAGAAAGTACGTATTCAACTTCATTTTGCCTTCTCATTTTCTACCTTGGAACTGTCTCATCCCATCATAAAACTTTAATAAGCTTGTGCAACAATTTTCACCTGCATTCCATGGATTGAACAAGACATAAATTGGATCTTCCAACGAGAAGCTAACCGCAGTTTGGTCATCTCTCCGTTTTGTGTCAATCGCAAGTCTCCATTTCCCAACAGAACAAGTGGATGAAGTTTTAAACTGCATGCACATAGAATACAGACTCGTTAAACTCTTATTGACAATTTGATACTATCGCCAAAACACGCAGTAATAAAAATAAAGGGCGAACCCAAAATTTACCAAAACTTTTATGGAGTTATCATCAACTTCGTGAATGTAAGCTGTCCATGTGGGAGTCTTTTCAAATAGACGACTTCCTTTCGACAGTAATGGTACAAGCACTAGTGTGCCATGGGATAAGGATGGTTTTCCGTCTACATGTCATCAAATAAAATTTTACTGCTTATAAGTGCACAATCATTGTGTATCGCGCAAATGTTTGGCCGAAAACACACCAACAATAGAGAACAAGAAAGAGATTCCATCCGTATCCTTGCTAAATGGACGATTGAAAAATATTTGTAAATAAAATTCTTGTCCTCGACGGATAACCAGTTTTTTGGATGATGTCTCATTTGAGAGCATATGATCATATTTCTCGGTGTGATGAGCTACACCATTTTCATTGAAGAGGAGATCCACTTTGAACACTTTTAGGATATCGACACTACCATTGTCTGGAAATGGAACAATTATATTCATTAAGATTTTTTGTCATTCAAAATAAGATTCAGAGTGAATGTGACTAGGAAAAAACCTCCAGTGCAGCATCAAATAGCCCGAGCCAGAGTGTACGGACGCGTTTAACAAAGTGTCCAAGTCATTCATAACACCAATTTGACATGTGTACAAAATTTCAAGAC